>PVHY01010066.1:0-53549 GCA_004024945.1 Uropsilus gracilis
TTTTTTTTTTTTTTTTTTGGCTATATGCTCAGGAATAGAATTGCTGAATCATATCTAATATGCTCAACTTACTGAGGCACTGACAAATTGTTTACTATAGGAACCAACATTTCCCACCAGTAGTGTGTGAAGGTTCTAATGTCTATGTATCCTTGTTAATACTTGTTGTTTTTCATTTTCCATTTTGATCATAGTCATCCTACTGGGTATAAAGTATACATCATCATGGTTTTAATTTGCATTTTCCTAATGACAGTGATATTGGGTATCTTTTCATGTGCTTTTTGTCTATTTGTATATCTTCTTTGGAGAAGTGGTTATTCAAATACTTTTCTCATTTTAAAATTGAGTTGTTTGTCTTTTTGTTTTTGACCTGTAAGTCATTTATAAATTCTGGATTCTAGACTCTTATTTAAATGAATGATGTGTAAATATTTCTTTTCTTTTATGGATTGTTCTTTCACATTTTTTGATAATGTCCTTGAGCTATAAAAGTTTTAATTCTGATGAAGTCCATTTTATCTTTTTTTTTCTTTTGTTGATTGTGTTTTGGTGTTATATCTAAGAAAATACTGCCAAAATCCACTCTTATGGAGATTAACATTATGTTTTCTTCTCATTGTTTCATAACTTTATTCCTTTATATTTAGGTATTTGATCCATTTTTCCTCCTGTTTTCTTTTTATTGAGGTAACATTAGTTTACAGCAATATATAGGCTTTAGATGTACATTTTCTCAGCGACTGCATGCATCACCCCATATCCACCACCAAATATTTTGTCACCATCTACTACCAAACAATCAGCCCCCCCATACTTTTTATTATATTCCTCCTTTTTTAACAGCTGTATGGTGTTCTCTGGTGGGAACATAACCTGGCTTATTTAGTACATGTTGTATTATTAAACTCTTAGGTTTAATTTTTGGCTCATAAAGATAGCAGTGATACAGTGAACCAAATTGTTAACAAATTAATCTGGCTATTAACCACAACTGCCAACCCTCCCCTCCCAACCACAATCCCCCCTAATGTTCTTGCTTTTGTTATTTACTTTGAAATCTTTGATTTAGAGTTTATCCTGTACACAATGAAAAAAGCATGGATCCAGATTTATGTTTTTTGAGTGAAACCCTTTCTACTCAGATCTGGTACAAGACAAGAATGTTCACTCTCACCACTACTATTCAACATAGTACTTGAAGTTCTAGCTAAACCAGTTAGGCAAGAGAAAGAAATAAAAGGAATAGCAACTGGGGAAGAAGAAGTAAAGCTATCATTATTTTTAGATGATATGATAATATATGTAGAGAGCTAAAAAAAATCCACAAAAAATTTAATTAAAACAATAAACTTCAGTAAATTACCAGGTTACAAAATCAGTACACAAAACTTAGTTACCTTCCTTTATGCAAGCAGTCATCCTGAAGAGGAAGAAATTAATACCTGGGCATAAACATAACAAAGCAGGTAAAGGATCTATACAAAGAAAATTATAAAACATTGTTAAAAGAAATAGAGGAAGACTGGAAGAAATGCAAAGATATTCCTTGCTCATGGATTGGAAGAATCAGCATTATTGAATGAACATCCTATCCAATTTAATTGAATTTACAGATTCAGTGTAATAGCAATAAAAATCTCAGTGGCTTTCTTTGAATAAATTAAACAAATATTGCTGAAATTCCTATGGAATCACAAAAGACTACATAGCCATGATCTCCCAACTAAAAAGGGGTATTATACTTCTAGACTTCAGAGTACACTACAAAGCATTAATAATTGAAACAGCTTAGTACTGGAATAAAAACAGAAATACAGGCCAATGGAATAGAATTGAAAGTCCAGATAAATGGTCAGTTAATATATGTAGAGAAGTAAAAACATATACACTGGAATAAGGAAAGTCTCTTCAACAAAAGATTCTGGAAGATTGAATTGCCACATGCAAATGAATGAAACTAGGCAACTATCTCATATCATGCACAGAAATCAATTCAAAATGGATAAAGATCTGCCTGAAAGACTGGGAATCATAAAATACATAGACGAAAACATCGACAAAACTCTCAGACATAAACTTCAGAAACACCTTTAGGAACTCATCTCGAAGCAAGGAAAATAAAGAATATAAACAACTAAAACAAACAAACTAAAACTAAACAACTAAACTAAACAAACTACAAGGCTTCTGTGTAACAAAAGAGATGGTAATCAAAAGAGAGGTACTCCACTGAATGGGAGAAAATATTTGTGCACTCTACATTCGATTAGGGGCTGATGTTGACTATCTGCAATGAGCTCACACGAGTCAACAACAACAAAATAGCTCCATCCAAGATTAGGAAGAAGACTTAAATAGATCCTTCTCCAAAGAAGAAATGCAGACACCAGCAGATGGTATATGAAAAAATGTTAATCATCACTTGTTATCAGGGAAATGTAAATCAGAACCACAATGACATACTGCCTCACACCAGTGAGAATGGCCCATATTAAAAAAATCAGAAACAATAAATGCTGACAAGGATGTGGAGAAAAAAAACAACAAAACTCTTTTACACTAGTGATGGGAATGTAAAGTCCAGCCCTTATGGAAAGCTGTGTGGAGGTTCCTCAAAACACTAGAAATGTATGTGCCACATAACCCAACTGTTCCACTCTTAGGAATCTATCCAAAGCACACAAAAATTCTAGTTTGAAAGGAAACTTGTACTCCTATGTTCACTGAAGCACTATTTACAATAGCCAAGATATGGGAACAGACTAAATGCCCCCAGACAGATGAATGAATCAAGAAGAGGTGGTCTGTATACACAATGAAATACTACTCAGTGTTCAAAAAAGATAAACTCATGTTATTTGCTGCAATACAGATCGAGTTAAAAGGGTTAATGCTGAGCAAAATAAGTCAGAATGAAAAGATATCTGATGATTTTACTTATATGTGGAATATGTAAAAATCCAAACAGAGGGTCAGACAAAGACAAACCTTGAAATTTGAACATAGAGATGAGGCATCCATTTGGGGACAGGGCAAGGGAAGTAGAAGGATTACTGAATGTTGGGGAGAGCACACGGAATATAGTGAAGGACTATCTTGCTTTGGTGGTGGGAGAACCGTGGTGACCACATCTGAGGGCAGAAGTCATAATTTGGGAGTGATCTGGAAACCCTGCAGCTGCCACCATGAGCCTCCTCAACAAGTTCAAGAGTGAGATGACCCCAGAGAAACTGCAGAAGCGTGAGGAGGAAGAATTTAACACGGGTCCACTGTGTCCTTACACAGTTGGTCAAGAACAAAACCCAAGTGCTCATCAACTGCCGGAACAATAAGAAGCTCCTGGGCTGTGTGAAGGCCTTTGACAGGCACTGCAACATGGTGCTGGAGAACATGAAGGAGATGTGAACGGAGGTTCCTAAGAGTGTCAAGGGCAAGAAGATGTCCAAGCCGGTCAACAAGGGCCTTTATATCTCCAAGATGTTCTTGTGCGGGGACTTGGTCATTGTGGTCTTGCGGAACCCCCTCATTACTGGCAAGTAGGGCCTCCCTGCCGCCTGAACACTCCCTCGTCCTGTGAAGACCTGCGCTTCTCATGGGAATAATAAAGTCCTGTTTTTGTTTGTTTGTTTTTTAAAAAAAGGAAAAAAGTTATTTTTTTTCAGGTGGTTACTTAATGTTTTCCCCAAGTCATTTATTTAAAGAGTCATCTTTCCCTCCATTAGTTTGAGATTCAGGTTTTTAATCTCATAGTAAATGCTCATATGTGTTTATGAACTTTAAAATTTTATAAAAACAAAATTCTGCTGTTTTGTCTATATGTTGAAGGCACACTATTTTTGTTGTTGTAGGTTTTAGCTATACTTTCCTATCTGGTAAACTCAGTTTTCCCTGCATTGATCTTTGGAATTTTCCTAGCTATTTTTTTTTTTTTATTCATTTTTTCATTCTTTAAATCACAACCTCAGTAAATGGTTTTTGGATTATCTCCCCTACCTCTCTCCCTCAGGTGCCCCCTCCATTCTCTCACATCCCACTCTTTATTGTTTGCTAGTCTGTGTTAAGTCCATTAGTCTCCTTCTTTCCTGTGGTAGTGTTCTTTCATTGGATGAAGAACTGTGTTCTCGGAACCAGGCGAGCCTTGATGGTAGGTAGGTTGTCAGCCTTAAGTTTGCATTGGGCAGCAATCTATTTTTGATCTTTCCATGCTTTCTTGTTGGAGGCTGTCTTCTCCAATCCCATCTCTGTTGTTTTGCTGCTTTACCTTATGGTTCTGACATCAGATTTAGGGGGTCTCACCCCCTGCCATTGTCAGTGAAGAAGTTTCTCTGCAGATACAGGCAATTATGATTGGCCGTTGTAGATGATCTCTTCTGCCTCAGTTTGCAGTTTTGCTGTGGGGCCAATGCCCCCAGTCTCAGACTTTCCTTTCCTTTCCCGTAAGGTGGGGAGGGGCGCCTTGCTCTCCTAGAAGGCATCTCTGAAATGAGGTCTTGGGTCTTTCAGACCCAGTGAGCGCATAGCTGCACTTCATGATATCGTGTTTCTATAGATGTTTCTCCTGTCTCGCCTTGATTGGTTCTTTTGATTGTCCATCTACTGTGTCCAGCTCAGGCTTGGGGGCTGGATTTTTACCTGGTCCCTCCCTGCGTGGGGGTGGGGACCAGATGTCCATGCCATGCATGTGCCATCTCAATTCCCCCTTGGGCTGGGGCCTGGGGGCAAATGCCTCAGCTGATCTGGGCTGCAGATGGCTGCCCTGTGCAACAACCATCCACTGGTGGATGGGGCTACAACCCCATCTGTCCTCCCTCCTGGGCTCTCCAGACTTGGTGGGGGGGGCTTACCCCAAGGTCTTCTCTGCCTTTGCTCCCTTCTGGCTAGGGATGGAAGGGTGGGAGCCCCGGGCCGCATGGAGGCCTCTGGGCTGACCCGGCTACCCCTGGTAGTGTGCATCTGGCCTGCACTGTGCCCTCCGCATGAGATGACATTACCTGACCTCCCTTCCTGGCTGGTGACCTGGAAGGGGTGTTGTCCCTCCCACCCGAACCCGAGGCAGAACCCTGGGCCGCATGGAGGCCTCTGGGCCAACTGGCTACCCTCCACGGTGTGCAGCTGGCTTGCACGCCCCTGTGTCCTCGGACGGACGAGAGGACGCTACCTGGCCGAGGCCTCCCTCCTAGGTGCGGCGACCTGGAAGCTCCTAGCTAATCTTAACTTACTTTTCTGTATAAAATTTAAAAGTCAATTTTTGTAGTTCTAGTAAGTAATCTGTGTTATTTTGTTTAAATAGCATAATACTTACAGATTCATAAACTCTGTGGTTCATAATGACAGATAACTTCTAGCATATTCCTTCTGCTACCTTTGCCATTTTTTGGTGTGTTGTCCTTGCTTAGCAAAACTTCAAAAGAGTAAGTGCTAGCTCTCCTCCTGCATTGTGCTGGTGTAACTTAATATGGTTGGAGAAAACATCCTCCATGTTTAGTGGACTCAAATTCTTCATCTTGACCTGAGAGAGGGCCGCGGCAATTGTGTTGCATTTGACTAGTCATTCACTTTGCTGTTCTAACATCCATCCTTCCTCACTTTAGCTTTTGAGCTCACCTCCCATTTTCTTGAGGAAATGGAAGCCCTCAGAAGACAACTTCCAGAAATTCCCCATCTCTGTTTATCAGACTACTGGCTTTTGCACAAGAAACTGGCTTGCTTTCTGTCACAGCAGTTGACCTTCATGCTGCCCACCAAATCTTATGTGCTCTTGCTTGTTCTGGAACAATCTTCCTGCCACCATTCTCTGTCTTCTGAGTCAGATATTGCTCCTTCTCTTTTGATCATCTCTGCCAGCTTGCAGACATGCTATTTATTATCTCATCTTGGAGATGATCTCTATTAATGTCACTCAGCAACTTCCACCTTTGTCTGCTTCACTTTACACATCTCCACCATAACTGCTTATGGGCATATAGGTAAGATGCAAGGCTGTGTGTCAAGAGCAAACTCTTCCAATTCCTGTGACCCTAGCCTCACCATATGATTACTTTGAGGCCCCCAGTTCCACACATTTGTCTGATATCTTAGTGTTTCCATCCTGTGCACTTGCTCTTGATGTCTTCATGAGTAACATCTTCTTTGCTTGTCCTAACTCTGAACAAGATTAAAGTAGAATGAAGAAGCCTGAGTGATTGATGACAGACAGCCACCACTGGGGAAGCGGTTAGTGATCCCAGAAGTAGGCCAAGCCCATACTGATCATGGCTGTGCAGGGCCAACTCTAGAGAACAGGAAAAGGGAACCCTTTGTTCTCCCCATTTTTGGAAGCAAACTTTTACAGTGTATTTTTCATTGCTTCTTTCCTTGTTTCTCCCTCTTTGACATACTTGCTACCATGGACAGTGGTAGTTATGATTCAGGTTTCTTGCAAATTACCGTCAAATTAAGTGCCCTGCCTATACTAACTTTTTAACATCCCATGTTGACTGTCCTGCTGTCATCCAGAAATAAGTTTAGTCACAGAGAGCTGGGGTGGACCATCTCTGTTTCAAGGTGAGAAGGATGCTCTGTTTGGGGTTGACAACCTCACCATGTGATTATTTTGAGGGGTGATAGTAGTTTTGCATAGTGACTGCTAGGCGCCAGGTCACTGTGGCTACAGTAAGATTTTGCTGCTAGAAGCTTGTCACACAAAATGTCTGCTACATACTTCTCCAGCTCTGGATAGAACCCTGGGACTCACATTTAAGAAAGACCTGATTAGATCACTGTTGAAACACAGATGTGGTTTTGCAGATATGTTGCTTCCTTTTAAGATTATTCTTAAAATTGTTTTTTATTTTACCTGGCCAGTATAATTTTTCTTGGGGGTTTTACTCTTTCATCTGGACTGGAAAAAAATTGTTACCCTTTTCAGACATTTAAGGATTTATTGTTTGTACACATGGAAATTCAGATACTAATTCTGTTTTTAACTAAAGAAAACTGGAAAGAAAGTAAATTTCTTGTTACTTGGAATAATAAACATGGTTAGGCATATGTGGTATTCCTGGCTACAGAAATTCAAGGTTGGAAATAATTTATTTCCTCCTGAGTCTGCCTTTGACTTCCCTGAGGAGTGCAGCGGCTGAAATTTGCTACTAATTGTAGCCACAATTTTAGCATGCAATTAAACACATGATTTCCTTTCCAGCTGATATCATTTTAGCTAGTCTGACATGGATAAAACAAAAGTTCTCTAGATTTGAACAGCTACCTTCATTCTTTTGGAGGTCATAGGGAGTCATCATTATTGAGCATATTCAACTCCCTAGTAACTGGATTGATCTTGTCTGTAAAAATGGTGAACAACTCGGGTGCTTCTCAGAGTTTCCAGTGCTATGGTATGTGACTGAAGATACTAACAGTTGTGCCATTTTGCTAAGACTCTTTGTGAGGTTAACAGTTACTGGCGAGAGTGATACCAGATGGGGAAGATCAGGGCTTAAAATTGTATGGAATGTGGTAGGAGCAGAGGCATATGGTGGTATTCTCACATTGTGAGGTTCTGATGTCTGAGGGAGCCCAGGGTCTGAGCTTTGTCCAAGGAGGGCATCAGAGGGGCTTCAGGCTCCAGACTGGCTCGCCCTGGACTGGGGTATCCATTCACTGCTTTTCTCTTCCTTCGTCTCTCCCAGAAGGTCTTCTGCATTGCAGAGGATGTTCTACTTAATATAAGGGCTTCTTGACCGGGAGAGTTTGGGGATCACCAGAATAAAGAAATCAAACACGTTTCCCTCCTCAGGATGTCTTGGGACCTTGTTACACACTACTGTACATTGTTGGAGTTTGAACAAGCTAGGTTTTCCAAAAGTGTGTGACTGTGGCATTATTTATTTAAGGAAAACCTGGCGGCACACAGTTTGGGAAACATTATCTGGTTGGTTGAAGTCTATTGAACATTTATAATCATAAGGGCAAACACTGATTTTGCTCACACTGTTGACAGCTACTGTCCCATAATGTGCATGCATGGTCTCACTGAATTTTCACCATGACTTAGGTTCTCTTGTTAGTATCCCTGTAATGCAGTGAAGAAATGGTATCATTGGGTGGCGAAGAAACTTGCCTGATGTCTAAGAACTGGTTTGGGCCTGGCCTTTTCTTTTTCAGTCCTTGTTGTCATTGACTCTGTGTAGCTTCATGCAAGAAATCTTTCTGATTTCCTTCCCATCTCCCCAGTTAAGGACTCTGATCCTTCTTTGGTCTCAGGACCAGAATCCCCCATGGTTTTTATGCAGCATCTATACTGTCATTTGCCCATATGTCCTCCACACTCGACTGTGGGGCTCTTTGTACAGCTGAGTGTTTAGTCTCTAGCTCTGTGCCTGGTACCTGGTATAAGTGAAAAGTGGTGAGGGGTTTTCAAATACTCTTTGCTCCTTAACTGTAGGGGGTACAAGTTGGGGGAGGGAGTGGAGCAGAAGAATTCTTCATGATTCTCAGTTTCTGGGAATTCGTATGGTTTTTTACTCTGTTAACCCAATCTTATTTTTGGGTGTTTTAGGGATGTATACAAGTATTCAAGTTACTCTCCTAATTGTCAAGAACAGTGTGTTACCTTGAATAAATGCTGATCTATATCATCAGCAGTGTGTACTTGGTGCTCTTCAGAGATTCTTGGAAGGGTAGAGTCAACTTGCTGATTATTCCTTGATGTCATCTCTCAAAGCATATTCTTCTGTAATATACTTCAGAATTGGTGATTTATCAGACATAATAGAGTGGGCTTTAAAACAGAAATTTTTAAACAGGACATGATAATGTGTCCTTTTCTGGGGCAACCCATGCTAGTTTGACAAGGCATCCCTCAGGTTCTTCTGCTTTGCTGGCATCAGGAGCAGTGTGAGGTGGGGGAGGGAATGAGTGACTCTTAGCACTGGGCCCCCAGTTCTGGGCAGTCCTGTTATGTGAGGAGCAAGGTGTCTCAGTTGTCAGACTATACTGCCTTCTTTGGGAAGCACCTTATGTGTGTTTGGGACTGTGAGCCAATTCCAGAACAACTGAAAGATTATTTGTAGAGGGCTGTTTAAGTTTTCTCTTTTGTTAATATTTAATTTATTTTAAAATTTAAATTATGAAAGATACAGAAAATAGATACTAGTGTGCTTACTACCCAGTTGGTCTATTTATTTCATATCTCTCAAATCCTAATGCCTAGTGCTCCTCTTCAGTATGCATGTTGCTACTAACTTGTGTTTGCATTCATCTCTTTTGTCCATGATTTTTTTTACATTTATTTAGCAACATATATATGTGTGTGTTTGTTTCTATTTTACCTATAGAGTATCTTGTTTTGTTATTAATACATATCACAGATATGATAATGTAAATAAATATCACAGATGTAATAATGTATCCTTATTACAAGTTACTTTTTAAAGCTCATTTTATGTTTTTGAGATTTGCAATGTTGATGGATGTGTCTGCTTCATAGTTTTCTGTTGAGAAAATGTGTTTATACGTTCATTCCTCCTATGAGGGACGCGTTCTCCTTTTTTTGAGCACTGCCAGAGGGAACACCCATGAACTTTTCCTCCATCATAGACTCTCCAAAGTGAAATTCCAGGGTTTTAAGATTTTTTTCAACTTGAGCTGGGTGGGCCAGTCCTACTTCCAGGTTTGTGATTATGTTGACCTACACGTATTTTCAGATGGAAATCTGGGTCTCCATCTCTTGTGACCGATCTTTTGTAACATCTTTCAGATGGCAAGTTTGGTGCCTACATGCAAGTTCACATTCAGAATGACGGGCCTGTGACCATAGAACTGGAATCTCCAGTTCCTGGTGCTGCTACTTCTGATCTAAAGCAGGTAAGCCCAGAGTCAGATGTGGGCTCTGTGTCTGTAACATCATTTGGCTTGAATTTAACCTCAAGCAATTTGCATTCTGAGGTGGAGAAAACACTTTATTATCAGTAATTTGTTTTATTTCATCTCTTTCAAGAAAGCATCTGTTTACTCTGTACCTCTTTAGTGGACAGTGAGTCTGTTTTGCCTTGTTCTGACTTTGAATTCCAGAGAAAATGCCTGCGAAGAGTTCCTGGTCCTTGCCAGGCTGCCTTGCTCCTATATGTCACTGGGTGGCAGCAGAGTAGCGGCACAGCTCTTCATGAACCAGACTGACCCGTTACTCGGATTGTTTTTGTTTTTTGTTTTCAGATGAGCCACTTTACTTCTTTGTAAATCCTTATTTTTACTAAATGATTGTGTTTCCTGCCAATACTGTAAACTTTCAGCAGAAATTTTAATTAAAAAGGAGAAATGAGAAGAATAGGAAGGGGGGAAATAAGGAAAGGAAATCAGTCATAGTCCTAGCAACTTGTATGGTTCTTACACAGGTCTCATTTTTAGACTTTACTTAATGCACCCACTTAATAGCCTCTGAGACACGTGGGAACAGGTGTAGAATTAGGAACTGAAGGGTCATTCCTGTTCTGGCTAGAATGCTGTGAAGTGAATGTTGTAATAGGTGTGCGGAAAGCATTAGATAAATTTAAAACTCTATCACCTGTTCAAAGCCATAATTTTCGAGGGGAACCTAACATTTTTTTCTCTGTTACTGATTCTTTGGATTGCTAGAGAAGCAGGAACAAGTCTGAATCAGTAGTGATAGATTTTAAATGTTACATAATTGAGCTCCCTGGATTACTGATAACATTTTGAACAAAAAAAATCACAAATAAAAAGTTCACATGAAAAGCCTGTTTTTTATTTTGAAGTTGAAGAAAGATTCAGAATTCCCAAATACTCTTTATCAGCAGCCCCCTAAATTTCCTGTTTTACATAATTGTGGTACACTGATCAAAACATTGAAGTTAGTAATAAGTTAATGTTGAGAACAATACTGTTAACTGTACTATAAAACTTACTCAAATTTCACTAGTTATTTTCCTAACATTCCTTTACCATTTTAGTATAATTTGGGATCCCATTTTGCATTTAATTGTCATTTCTCCTTAGTCTTCTCCAGTCTGTGCTAGTTCCTTCATGTTTCCTTATCTTCATGACTTGGACACTTTCCAGGAGTACTGCTTTGCTGTTTTGTAGAATATTCCTCAATTTGGACTTTCTATGATGGAGGTTATGCTTTCAACAGGAGTAGCAAGTAGCTCAGAAGTGATTTGCCCTTCTTAGAAGGTGCATCATACTCCTATGATGCAGTTGTGAAATGTTGATTTGTTTCTTTACAGGTGATGTTAACCATAGCTACTTGGCTAATGTGGAGTTTTCCAGGTTTCTCCTGGAACTCCTACGTGGAGTTTCAGCATCTCTTCCCATGTCTACTTTCTTGCTTGGTCATAGCAGATGACTTTGTGCTTCATAGAGCAAAAGTGATTGGATGGTATTGGCCTTTGTTTCCCTTTCCTCTTGCACCAGGGTTGTGGAATTGCCCTTCCTCATGGTGAGACCACAACTTTCCCCAGGGCCAGGACTGTCTGTGCAATTTGCAAGGACTAGTGAAAAATTAAAATGAGGTGAGTCCCCTGTTCAAAAGTTATTAAGAATTTCAAGATGGCAACAGCAGAACATCAAACTGAGGGTGGGGCACATCTAAATTGGGGGCCCCCTGAGACCATCTAGGCACTTGTGAGTCAGGCGGTGGAGCCTCCTGCCCCTGCCACCCCTCAGTAGCCTCTACTTAAGTCTTTTGTCCTCTTGTCAAGTCAGTCTTTCTGTTTCACGTTGTCTTATTCCTATTGACTTTTAAATATTTTCTAAGGACTCCACCTCCTTACTTCTTGTTGGCTCCTGTGTGTATTCTGACTTGTGAAAGCTCTCATCAAGGTACCCATGGCCCTCCTTGATTTTCTTGGATGCTAAAAAGCTCTTGCTGTTGTTATCAGCCTGGATTGGAAGGCATTCAGCTTGAAACCTGCTTTCCGAAACACTGTTCTCGCCTAGATTTTCTCGTCTCTGGCTACTCCCTCTGGTTTTATTTAATTGGTATTCTGTAGTTTTGATTTATTATACTTTAATTCTATTTGGAGAAAAATTCTAGAATTTTGTTCTAAGTATTTTTATAGAAGTGGTAGAGTAATAAATATCTTTGGGATCTTCAATCTTTTTTTTTTTTTTTTTAACCAATACTTCCTTATTTAAAATATAAAAGTAAGTAGGCTGCTTTCACTAATATATGGGACATAGGGAAAACAAACAAAAGGCCAGGAGGAAAAGGCAAAACAAACTAAAAATCAAACTGAAGTCCACAACTCAGGGTGGGGCTGGGGGGGGAGGGCGAGGGGCAGGTGAGGGAGGGAATGAGCAGGGAGGGGAGAGCCCCGGGATTACGAAGATGTGAAATAATTGTATCTATAAATAAACAATTTAATAAAAAAGTAGGCATTTAACCTCTAACTACCCATGTTGACATACTAGAATTTAAAAAATTGCTACTGAGTTTTGAACTTTTAGTGCAAATGCATGAATTATCCTGTGTTTATTTCAGTTATTTGTGTTAGTTAACTGACCCCAGAAGACTCAGAACCCTAGATCATTACACAGATCCCTGTTCTCCACTAGGTGGCGACAAGTAGGCATAGAAGGGTCCTCATTATGGTGGGTGCTGGCCTTTGCCTATGTAGCCTACCTTTCCTCCCCAGTAAGAAGGGATTTCTCTTTAGGCAAATAGCTGATTTGTTTGCTTTTTTGTTGGTGGGAAGACTGCAGATGAATCCTTTTCTTTGGTAAACATTCATTTCTATAACCAAATTTTAAATTCTAGGCATTTTATTTACCAAGTACAATCTAACTCGTAGTAAAAACTGTTCACAATATAAATTCTTTTAGCAAGTTTTAAAATAAAAATTCTTCAAACAATCTGAACAAATGAACAGTGTTTGTAATTATATGCTTGTGTGTGCATGGTTGTGTGTATATATGCAACAAGTATCTTTTAGTATAAAAGAGTATACTGGGCACTATGAGGAAGAGAAAGCAATACTACCACCAATACCCTGCTCCCAGGAGTAGATTTAGGGCAGCATAAATGTGGAAGGTTCATGACAGTGAAAAGAAAAGTGGTAAAGAACAGTATATGACAACTTAGATGACATCATGGGACATATGTGACATTGGGCATCATAAGGGACATCTCTCACATATTCCTTAAAATCCTTCAAAGTTTTCTGAGTACATTTCTGTTACTATCCAGCTTCCCTCCTGTCATTTATCCCTCCTGAATGCCCAGACTTCTGTGATTCTTTCCAACTTGCTCTGCAGCCTTCTGCCACCCCAGTGCTTTACCTACACTTTCCTTCTCTCCATCTGCGTACAGGTTGAGCTCTTTTCTATCTCTGGACTCTGATCCTAATGTCCTCTTCTTCTTTTCAGAGGAGATCATCTCTTCTGGACTCCTCTGTCCTTAGTAACCCTGCTGACCACTGTATCATGTTGCTCTGAAGGTTATTTCACAGCACTTAGCATCAACACAGCCACTTATTATTTCCTGTTTCTTTGTTCCTCATCCATCCACACCACTTCTAGATTCAGGTTCTTTGAGTTTTCTCACTGTGGTGCCCTAGAGGTGAGCCCAGGTGTCTAGTGTGTTTTGAAATAGTGTATCTGTGGATATCTGGGAGGGTGCTGAGTTCTCAGAAGGTCAATGCCACTACCACAGCTGCTGAGCTGTACAGGTCTTCTTGGGGACTGTAGTTTTTGTTGACCTGAAAGGATGCAGAGAGGAGGTGGCATTCTTATTTGTCGTTTCCAAACTTGTAATTAAAACAGATGTAATTCCTGTTTTTAGGCATCCCAGAGCTCTACTGATGGGTGGAGTAGTTACTGCTGGCAAAGGCTAGACTGGTTAAGGCAACTAGCAGTTTGCCTGTCCTAACTAGATCTCTGCTTGTGTTTGGAACTGGCCATAACAGCCTCTGCATGTTTTCTCATCACTGCATTAGCAGCATGCCCAATGTGCCTCCAAGCTGCTGTGTGAGCCTCATGATTTGTTCTTACAGGGAGAAGTTAGAAGAAGAGCCTTATGTTCTTGCTCTGTAGGGTATTACCTCCAAATGGAACAGGGTAGGGAAGGAGAAGCAGAACCCCCAGATAGAAACTGCTTTGTCACATTTTTTGTGGAAGAGCATGATTCTGTAGGAATACCCTGATTATTACACAGAGAAGATTGCTAGAGCAGAATTCTTTGATGGGTGGGTAAATACTGGGAGATTTCAATGCCCTAGTCAACTTTGATGGGTGGGTAAATACTGGGAGATTTCAATGCCCTAGTCAGCCATTCCAGAAACTTATCCTTTTTCTTGTTTTAATCATAACTGCTTTTCCCTTTGTGATGACTTTCCATTGTCTGGGTCCCAGATATGGCGTTTTAAGTGTGGGAGACAGATGGAGTTTTCTGATCAGTATTTTGTAATTGAGTGACTTTTCCATGAAGCTCCTTATTCATGGTGGTGGTGTTCATTATTTATATTCTCAATTATGTTGTTGAAACGTCACTAAATTGAAATGTTTGAAGGAGCTGAGAATATGAACTTTCAAATACCCATGTTTAAATTAGTATGTTAACTGACAAGTTGCCAAGATAAGTCGACCAGTAAAAAATGATGCTAGAACTTTTAAATCTATGCTTCTCTGAATGTTTTCGTTGCTTCACCTCTAATTTTCTCCTTGCACTCGTCTCATCAGCAAGCAGTTGTCGCTTTGCCTGGAAACCCTGGAATGTCTATATTGAGAATATTTAGCTTTGTGGGATCTAAAAGAAATATGTTGGGTGGGTTGGGGAGAACTTAAGTTTCATTCTTTGGTACTTCCAGTGGCAGGGTTACTGTTCAATAATGTGGAATCCAGAATGTGAACTGGAGGACATACCACAACCATATCCCAAGTGACAAGAGAAGCCACTTACTGCTTATTTCAACTTGGGAGACAAATCTACAACAAGGATTCTGAATATAAGCGAGAATTATAATGATGTTCATGGTTTGCAGTTCTTCGTAGAACATTTATTTAGATATGTGTATTCCCGTTATCATTCTTTTTTTTAGACTTTAACTCCAATGTTAGTCCCCTAATTCTTGTTGACTTCAGTTTCACTTTTTGCCTGGCACAAACCAGGCTCAATGCAACTTATCACAAGAATATGTTACCAACTCTGGCCACCAAAATGGTACCTGAATCCTGCCAATTTTGTCACATTGATTTATTGAACAAACATTGACAGTCCTGTTCTGTTTAGACTAACGTGTTACAAAAAGATAAGTAGGAACTTCCTAGGGTGTCTTCATTTACATAGTTATGTGGTTGGTATGTTCATCTTTGTCATGGTATCATGACCCTGAGGCCCCAGGACCTTGCCTCTTGCACAGAAGGCTTCCCAGCAGGGCAGGGCTGACATCTGGGACTATGACAATGACCTCTGATTTTCTAATCCTTTCAGTCAGAGCAGGTAGCACAGACCCTGGAGAGATGTTGGATAAGGAGGTTGCAAGACTCCTGACCTCTCCTAGCTCTGCTCTCTGCTCACCAACAACCAGAATCTGTATGGAATGTGCAGCAGGGGGTACTCTGCCAGGGGCATGCATCTGACTTGTGAGAAAGGTTGGAAACCTTGATGTTTCTAAGCTGGCTGACTTCTGTCTAGCTGGGGAACTAAAAGGGATTCTTTTATTTTAGCTTTTTAATTTGTGGCCATATAGGTGGTTATCCTCAGTTGTACTGTAGAATTACAATTGTAGATTGTACTGTAGAGTGAAGAAGCCTTTCAAAGAGATGTATAACTATCTCTGCCTGGGGACCCATTCATTGATTGATTGCTCAATTGACCTTCATTTTACCTTCTTAAATCCATAGCATGTGTTACTGAATTTGCAAAAATTGCAGGGTTTGTTCCCTATTATTGGAATATAGCTAGTAAAGGAAAAGCTGTGATCTTCTCTTCTTCTACCTTTGACACATAAAACATTTCTAATCTCCAACTAGAGCAAGACATCTGTTTTGCTTTAAACAGCTCTCTCAGGGCACTAATGGATTAGTGCATTTAGAGTTGAAGGACTTTGTTTCTATGTATGTGTATTGGGCAGATTCTAAGTTATTTTAATCTTCTAATCTAATTTGTGCATGTGTTAAAAAAAAATTGACTCCTTACCTAGCTGACTTGACCTGCAAAAGATTAGCAGCATCTTTTTATTCCCAAGGGTGGGAGTTAAAGTTTATCCTTCCATAGATTTTTACATTGAGCACAACTACAATTTAACTATAGAGACTCTGGGTTTTTGTTGAGAATTCTTATCATTTTAGCTGATTTATTCGGAGCTTCATAGTCTGGGGCAATTGTAGGAAGATGTTCGACCAGTCAGTGGTAGTTTTTAGAAAGCCTTGTTCAGACAAGAGAAGAATGGTCTGGAAGTGAAAAATTAAAAAATGCAGCTCTTCATATATATATATATATATATATATATATATTAAAGACTGTTCGGTAGATAGAATAGTTATCTGTGCAGAGTTTTTTTTGCTGCTATGCCATAATTTAAGTGCAGTCTGACTGTCAAAGTGTTTATCTTTTATAATTTGGTTTGTTTCTATGAGAAGGCAAGGGCAAGATTAGTGGGGTATGAATTGGGTCATGTGGGCTTTTAGGAACTGCCCTGGGCTTGTCCTTTTATGTGAAGTGATGTGTCCTAGGTCCTGTACTTTCATCAGAGTCTCAGAAGACCACAAAGAAGTGAAGCTGCTAGCACCTTTTTGCAGGGATTACATATTTTCTTTCTACCAACGCCACTCAAGGGCTAGTAGCAATGTCCCTCAGAGGATTACCAGCTTCAAATCACTGAGGATGCATATTAAATGCAGAGTGTGAGCCCCATGGGATTTCTGAAGTAGAGTTCTTAGTGTGTCTGGATGTGGAAGGCAGGTCTTCCTGAGCTCGTAAGTAATTGACTTTGGAGAACTACCTGATTTAGAGGAAATGAGACTTTGCCATTTTCCTCTCTTGTGAACCATCCTACTACCCTAACCCCTATCACAACTGCCCCAGATGATATGTCTAAAAATACTTTACCACCTGAGGTACTGTAGCTGCCAGGAAGTAAGATGGCTAAACTTGATTATTGAGGTTACAATTCCTTTCATTCATACCCCCTAGGTGCCCTACCTTGCCCTACCCTGTTACCCTACCCTCCTACAATCCACTCTCCACTGCAGGAACATAGCAGTGATGAAAATATTCCCAGAGCAAAGTGCCTTCTTGACACAATTACACGTGTCAGGGGGAAAGTTGATGAAGCAACAGCAACTCAATGCATCAATGCATTGAGTTGCATTGATGACTGATGACTGATGATGGGCAACTCAATGCATCATGACTGATGATGGTCCCCTCTACCTAATGATATTGAAGCATGTGCATGTGCTAATGGAATTACTTGTTTATGAAGAGAGGTGAACCTAATATGTAAAGTGCCCAATGGCTGGGTGAACTTGCAGTGATGTGGTCTCAATATATTTAGCTAAAAAAACAATTTATAGTTCTCTTGCATTTTGGGTACCAGATATGGGCTACCTTCTTTACTGACTGACTTACTTATGGGACTAGGAACAAGTCCAGTATAATTGACACTTATGCCTCTGCTTGGGAAATTAAAATTTTTTTTGAAAATTAAAATTTAATGAAATTCATGAACATAGAGGTTTTGTGAACACTTAGCTCATCATATCCAGTTAATTGCATGTTGGACTTCATTAAGGTTATGGTGTACCACTTAAGTTCATGGGATAAGAAGCTTTTCATACTGAGATGTAGAACAAGTTTTCTACATGTTATTTCTTGTTTCTTGTATACATGTTATTTTTTTCTCCATTGTATTTCTATTTACTGAAATGAACTTTCTTTCTTCACCTGTTGATGTCTCCCCATCTTTTAAGGTTCATTTTAGATAGTTCACTTTAGATGCTTCATTCCTGATGCTTATTACTTCAGTAGTATGCCTGTGACTGCCTTTGAATCCATGACACTATATGGCACTGGTTTCATAGTGGTTAATGCATTAATTATTTCCCATGTTCATTTGTTTGTTAGTTTGACTGATCACTTAACCACCTATCCTTTTACCCATGTATCTGTCCATCCATTCATCCAACCACCTACCCACCTACTCATCTATTTACCACCCTGTCATCCATCCACCTAATAGATACTTATATGGTCCCTGTTTTCTGCTGCTCTGTGTATAACACTGATGTACCAGTGTTGTCCCTTCACTGAGTTTGTATTCTAGTGAGACACATACAAAAACAAGTATAATTTAAAATTGTGATAAACAGAGGAATAAAGTTGGGAGAGAAGTGGAAAATTTACTTATATGCAAACAGTCAGGAAACTGAGGTAAGAGGGAGTTAGCCAGGTGAAGAATGTGCTAGATGGAGGAGTCAGTAGGTGCAAAGCCCTGGGGGTGACCAGGAAAAGAAAGGCCAGCGTGACTATAACTGGAGGGTGGCAGGGAGAGGGAAAGAAAGAGGAAAGATCCATGATTTGGACCTGATGCTGTGAGATCTTATGACCAAGGTAAGGAGTCTGGATTATAGTAGCAGTAAACTGGAGAGTTTCTAGAATGTGATAGCATCTGTGTGTGTTTATAGAGATGACTGAAACTGGATTATGTTATAGTCTGGGTCAGGGAGAAAGGTGTCTTGGGGAAAGAGGAAACTAGGAAAACAAGCTCCTAAAAAACAGGTAGATGAGAGGTGTGGAGAATTTTTTAAAATTTAACTTTATTATTTTTAAAATTTTCATATATCACTGGTCATATTTATGTAGTTATTGTTCCCATTATAGCCCTCCCTATGTCCTCCTCCCCCTCCTGTTCTCCCATTCCCTGCTCCAATTACTTCAACTCCTCTCTTGCTGTAAGTCAGTGGTTGATGCTTGGCTCACTGGTCTCTTTTTGCTAGAGTAATGTCCTCTTTCCTGGGTGATAACTTATGCTCCTGGAATGCAGCATTCCAGGCTGCTGGGATCTCCAGGTTTTACTGTGAGGCACGCAGCTGCGTCATGCATACTAGAAACCTCTCATAGGGCGTTCTATAGCATGGTTCTTCAGGTTCCGTTATTGTGGTGCTTCCTATGATGGAGAGTTAGTCATGTTGGCTGTCTCCTTTTTGATGTCTGTCCCTTCGTGCTGGTTCTGTGCTGTATAGTTCTGGCATTGGCTTTGGGAACCCAATTTCCAGCTACTGGCAGTAGATAAGTTTCCTGAAGGGGACAGACTCTAACAAGTGGTTGATTCAGTTCTCCTTTCTTGTGGTTTACAGTTCTGCCTTGGGACCAACAGGCATACCTCTGTGACTTTCCTCCCCTGTTGTTGGAGAGGGAGGGAGCTTCTTTCCTGTTGCATATGACTCTGGACTAGGGACTTGGTTGCCCAGTCCAGAGACATTGTAGGTGAAGCTCTGTAACAGGTCACCACAATAGTTAGTCTCAGCTTTGTCTCTTGGGGTTCCAGCCTTGCTTTCTTTCAGTCCTACCAAGGTGATGAGTGTATCCAGAACCATTATTTGCTCCTCTCTTGGATGTCTGTAACTTGCACCACTGGCTGACTTGGCCTGGCAGGTAGAGCCTATGTGTGGAAAATTTGAATATACTTGGGGGGCACTCAACTAATATTTCTAATATTTGTTCTAACTTCCACAGTAGAGCTTTTTTTTTTTTTTTTTTTTTTTTTTAATAAATGACTCTGAATGCATTCTCTTATACTGTGGGTTAAACATTAGAATACACTGCAAAATCTCACTACAATAAAGTTTTTATTCTTGCCTCCAGTGCCAGGATGGTAAAAAATTTCTATGGAAGGAGGAATTTTTTTTTTTTTTTTTGAGACTAGGTCTCGCTAGTTTTTGCCCATGGAACCTTCGCAGGCTCACGTTGCCCAGGGTACATGGACTCAAGCCATCCCCAGTCTCAGCTTCCCAGATAGCTGGGATTACAGGTGTGGCCACCACACCCAGCTATTTTTGGGGACTAGGTCTTGCTATGTTGCCCAGGGCGGGTCTTGAACCCATGGACTCAAGCGATTCCTAGTCTTGGCCTCCCTTCCTAGGCTGCCATTAAAGGCACACGTCACTGTGCCCAGTCTATGGCAGGAGTTTCTAGGATGAGAATAGATATATACACATCAAGAGATGTGATCAATATCACCCCTGATTCTGAGTGATCCTTAGTGGGGTTAACAACAAAAAAACAAATTTAGGCTCCCTTCTTCAGGTCAGCAAAATGCCAGATACTTCATTATTTTTCACCTGCCCTCCACATGCAAAAAACTTTAATTACAAAAAGAAATCGTAAAAAACCCAAGAAATGTTTATAATGAACCTAACTCACATCATTGGGCCAATATCTAAATCTTAGTGTTTGGAACTTGTCGGAGAAAAAGGCAGTTATTTTTGGAAAAGTGTTTCTTAATGTTCACTGATCTTGGGAATTATGGAAAGTGATTGTTAGAAGGATGTTCCAGAGGTGGACTGGAAATCCAGAACTGGAGGAAGCTGCTGTGCCCAGATGTCTGTGAACCCTTTGCTAGTAGCAGGTCGACTCTCCTAATAGCCACTTTAGACCTGCCTTGTTCCGTCCTCTTAGTTATTTTTGTCAATATGAAACACAAAGGAATAGAACTTCTATGAAGATTCTTCACATAAAATGTATTCCTTTGATTACTTTCCATAAAATGTGAAGTCAATTTCTTTCTATTTTTAATCATGAAAGTAAAACCCGGAAGCCTCAATTTCCATGTAATGGAAAGAGCTAACTTGGGGGCCTTGTTGCCTTTTTCCACTCCTACTCAGTCAGGAACACTTTGCCCACATAATATCCCCTTGAGCAGTGCTCTCTTCAGGAATCAGAGCACTGTTTGATTGTAGGGGGAAAAAGATGGTTATTAACGGCTGGTGTCATTGTTGGGTCATGAAACTTTCAGAAGATAAGTACAATGTCTATAAAATTTTATTTCTAAATCCAGATGAGCTCTGGTTTTATGCTCTATGGCTTCTTTTGTTTGTTTGTTTCATGTTGTACCTTTGCCCCCTTTATTTTCTCCTGGGAAGAGTTTTTTATTATTATTATTAATTATTATTTATGTTTCAAAAGGACAATTTTATTAGGAAGTAGAAAGGAGAAGTTGCTTGCATAGACACAGGTGGGCAGAAAGCTGCTTCTGCTTTCCAAAGGGAAAAATTCTGTGAAAAGGAACAACTGTGTAGTTCTGTGAAAAGGAACAACTGTGTAGTTACAGGAGGACAGAGGGCTGCTGTGCTATTTTTAAAATTTCGTGTAAACAGTGTATTAACTAGAAAGCGCCCAACTAGAAGTATTAGTTTTTGTTTATAGTTACTAAGTAACAAGCCATCCTTAAATAGTTCTTTGTCTTTATTTTTCTTAGGAGCTCATAAAATAACATTTTCTATCAATTTTTGTTAAATGTAATACATAAATACATCAAGTCAATATTCTTTAAATATTTCACTAATTTTTTTTTCTGGATATTTTTGTCAGAAATCATTCCCAGAGTTTACACCATTAACAATTTCTATGCGTTTTCTTCCAGACTTAATAAATAAAATATTTACCCACATTTACACATGCTCATAAAAAGTATGTTATTTCTAGGTATGTATATATAATGAGGTATTTTTAATTGTGGTAAAATATGCATAAACTAAAACTTACCATTTTAACCACTTACATTTTTGAGCATATGGTTCAGTTAGCATTGAGGGCTTTCTGTTTTCCATCACTAACATCCATCTCATCTTCCTAAACTGATCTTTAGCCATTAAACACAAGCTCCTCAATTCTCCCTCTCCTGTAACCTCTGGTAACCAGTAATTTGGCTTTCTGTCTGCTGAATTTGTCTATTCTAAATAACTCATTTAAGTAGAATCATACACATGTCCTTCTGTGTGTAGCTTATTCACTCAGCAGAATGTCTTTGGACTTCATCCATAAGAAGTATCATAATTTCATTCCCTTTTTAAGACTAGCATTCCACTGTATGCATGTGTGCATGTACTACATTTTGTTTATCCATTTCATCTGTCAGTGGGCATTTATGTTGCTTCCATTATTTGGCTGTTGTGAGTAAAAACTGTTATGAACATGATCTACAAGTTTTTGATTTCAGGGTTTTTATGGGCATATGTATAGAAGTGGAATTGCTGGATCATATTCATAATTCTTTAAAATTTTGAGGAATTGTCTTATCAACTTTTACAGTGGTAGCACTGTGTTACATTTCCAACAGTTATATCCCCAAGTGTTCTAATTTCTCCATATCCTTGACAATGCATGTTTGTTGTTGTTGTTATTGCTAATAATCATCCTAGTGGATGTGAGATACTGTTTCACTGTGGTTTTGATTTGTGTTTCTTAATACATAGTGATGTTGAGCATCTTTTAATGTGTGTACTTGCCATTGTATATTATCTCCAGGTAATTCTTATTGAGGCTTTTGCCCATTTTTAAATTGAGTTTTTCTTTGATTGGTGTTAAGTTGTAAAAGTCCTTATTTTCCCCTAATCCATGGGTTACTTTCTCACTCTGTTAATAGTATTCTTTGATGCACAAAAGTTTTACATTTTGGAGATTGAGATTCAGGTTTGGTTTCGGCCATTTTGTAATCTGGAGAAGTGAACCATGTTCGTTTGGCCATGTGGCCACCTGGGGCCTGCAGCCCTTGACTGGTCCAGGCTAGCCACATGTGTGCTAAAGGCGGTTAAGAAGTTTGCATATTTAAACTCCATGTTGGAGTTTGTTTTGCTGAGTTTGACTTGTGTCTGGAAGAGGCTGTGGAAAGTCAGGCCTAAAAAAAAAGTAAACTTTGCTGGGTCCAGTACGGTAAAGTTTTTTTTACTTCTATATGACAAGGAGAAGACGGCATGGAAGAGCTGAAGCATGCCAAAGGAGTGTACCAAATAAAGATGTCTTTAAATATGCGGAGATAAACTCTAACTGGCTGACACTGATGAGATGATCAGGACTGAGAGACTGAGAATTTTAAAGCAATCTGGGAAAGGACTTTGGACAATGTTAAAAAAGGTTTTAGACAATGTTAATAATCTAAGTTTTACTTACATGTTTTTTTTTGTAGTAATTAGAAAATCACTTTGTTAAAAATAAATTAGTCTGTATTGATATTCTTGCTTTGACTTGGTATTTTGGTTAAAAAGGCTGGGGAGGGTGAAAAGAACCCACAAGTTTAAAAGAGAGTAAATTGAGGCAAACTAGTCTAAAGTTTAAACTGTGCTTCTAAGTTTTTCTTTTCTGCAGTTTTTAGAGCTGGGAACTGAGAAGCAGCTGGCTGGCTTTTGCATATCAATGGTAAAGGTGAACAGTAAAAAAGCTAATAAACAGTTTGTAGCCTGCTTCCTAGGGAGAGAAGTAGGCATAGATGTGTCCAGTTAAAGTTAAAGGCAATTGCTAGTGTAAACTGTTTAGAGCCTTCTTCCTAGAGAACAGCAGGCAGAGAGATGTGTTTTAGTTGAAATCAAAAAGTCTTTTCTTTTTACCCAATTTCAGTTAGGGTTTTCAGGAGTGGAGGCAAACCCAGAAGGGTCTGTGGCAGAAGGCCCCGCCGCCCCCTCCCCCCCTACTCCAGCTCCACCCCACCCGACCTCGAGAGGGGAATAGAATCTTGCCTGTGGGACTCGGCGACCACTCCATTGTGGCGTGGCCGCTGAGGGTGTGGCCTCTGCTGCCTGCGCAAGGCCCGTGCGTGAGACATTTGTGTTTATTTCCTAAAAATAAACACTCTCTTACTCCAGGATTTTCATTTAGTTAAGAAAATTATTGGCCAGGCACGGTGGCTCGTGCCTATGAAGTGGCCGGGGCCAGGGATCATGGTTTGAGTCCTGCCTGGGGCCTGAAGCGAGACCTAGTTCCAAAAAAATAGCTGGGCGTGGTGACGTGCGCCTGCAGCCTAAGAAGCCACAGCTGGGGCTGGGGATAGTGATTCGAGTCCCCCTGGGGGCATGCAATGAGACCTAGTCTCCCCAAAATAGTTGGGCGTGATGGCATACGTCTGTAATCCCAGCTACCTGGGGAAGCTGGGGGATTGCTTGAGTCTGTGGTACCCTGGGCAACGTGAGCCTGCAGTTTCATGGGCAAAAATAGCGAGACCTAGCCTTAAAAAAAAAAAAAAAAAAAAGAAAGAAAATTATCATTGGCATTTTAGTGCCATCCAATACTAAGACTTCATTCTTGTTTTAGCATTTACCCCAAAGGTGGTCTTTTAAATGTATCAGAATCATGTGATACATTAAATTGTCATGTTTTTAGTTTTCTTCATTCTAGATCAGTTCCTTAGTTTTTCATTTACCTTCATGACCTTGACTGTTTGGAATAGTCCATACTAGTTATTTTGAAAAATATCCTCAATTTGGGTTTCCTTAAGATTAGGTTCAGAGTGTGTGTATGTGTGCGTGTTTGTGTGTGTGTATGTATGTGCATGCATGCGTGCACATGTTCTTGACCTAGTGGTATTGTATTGCATATGCTGTTCTGTAACATGCTTCTTTTACCACCTACCAATGCTATTTGTGTTAGATCTATTAGATCTACGTTAATTCATTTATTTTCGCTTCAAGATGGGATTTTATTATATGTGAATAAATTGCATTCTATTGGGCTGTTTCCCTCTTTAAAAATTTTTTTATTTATATATAAATTTCACATCATTGTAATCCCAGGGATTCATTCCCCCCCCCCCACCATTTCCCCCCTTTCCCCGCTGCCTGAAGTTGTGTGCTTCAGTTTGGTGCTTAGCTTGTTTTGACTTTTCCTCATGGCTTTTGTTTATTTTTTCCCTATATCCCATATATTAGTGAAACCATTTGGTTTCTGTTTTTTCTTTTTGACTTGTTTCTGCTTAGAAATCTGCTATGATTTCTTCTAAGTACATCCATGTTATCATAAAATCATCAAATTTGTCATTTTTAATTGATGAGTAATATTCCATAGTGTGTGTGTCTCTGTGTGTGTGTGTGTGTGTGTGTGTGTGTGTATATATACACAACATTTTTTTCATCCAGTTATCTGTTTTGGGGCATTTAGGTTGCTTCCAAGTGTTTCCCTCTTGATAGACTTTTGATAATTTTTTTTATGTGACTAGTCATGATGTAAAAATCAGCCTTGTTTATATTTCTTTTGTGGATGTGGATTTTTAGGCGATATTCTTTCTTTTTTTTAATGGGACTAGTTTTTTTTTTTTTCCTTGAGATTAGGTCCTGCTATTTTTTCCTGTGGAACTGCTCATGTTGCCCTGGGTACCACGGACTCAAGCAGTCCCCAGCCTCAGCTTCCCAGGTAGCTAGGATTATAGGTGTGCACTACCATGCCCGGCTTTTTTTTTTTTTTTTTTTTTTGGCGTGGGGGTCTCGCTATGTTGCCCCAAGCGGGACTTGAACTGCGATCCCTAGTCCCAGCTCCTTCATAGGCTGAAGCTTACAAGCACACACCACCATGCCTGGCACAATATTCTTTCATTATTGTTCTAGATTTTGAAATATTTCAAGCATGTTAAAAAGGTAGAAAATAATTTGACAACACCTACCTTTAACAAATAGTTAATATTGGCTCTAGACTAAGTTGGTAAAATTGTCATCCTACTCAATAAGTAGAAGTTTTACAGGGATTTTTCAAAGTCAGTGTCCCAGTGAGTGATAATTATTGTTAGGGATGAAACTACCTCAAAAGTGTAGTTTTATTCAAGAGAGAAATATTTTGGGAAAATCAGTCAGATTTTAAAAACAGTAAGTGTTGGCCTGCCATTCATTCATGAACTGTGAATAAAATACCAGACAGACTCAGCCAAATTTTCTTTTAGGCTTTCTTTTTGCCTTTCTTAATGACATTTAATAAAATGAAACCAGGAGGTGAACTCCCCAAGGGTTAAGAATAATAGGTCTGAAAGACTTTTGAAGCCAATGTAGACTTGTTTCTCATGTTGGATGCCTCTGGCATTGAGTGAAATGAGAAGTGCATTTAGGAAATCATTCCAAGTCTATTTCAATATCCAGAAAAGATTTGTGATTGCCTAGTCATGTGTGATGTCAGGTAAATCAATGGAAGACAAAGAAAAGGAATCAGGTCAGAACCCAGATTTTCTTTTCCAAGCTACTGGAAATGAAATTCTCTAAAGATAAATAAATGTATAAATTCAGGAATTAGAAGCAATAGTAGTGACCTCTAGAATTTTATGCAAATATTTTATTATTCACCTGAGGGAATGGAAACATGGAGGATGCGACCTCCTAACTCACATACTTGCTGGGTGAGACTCGTGTGTCCCTGCATTTCAGAATCCTTGTGCTGTTGCACAAAGTTGGTTGGAAGAAAAAGTATGTGAACAGTTTTGTCTTCCCACCAGTACTAGGAAAGTGTGGTCCAAGTAAATACTAGCTCCTGCAAACTTTGGAGATGTGATCTTAATTTAAAAAAAAAACCTCCCCATATTCTTGGTGGTAGACTTTGCTTTTTTTTTTTTCCTTTCTTAGATTTTTCTCATTAGAAAAAAAAGTCTTACTGGCTAACCATACTTTACAGCACCATATACATTTTGAGAGTGCAATTTTATACTATTATATGTGTTTAAGCCTTGCTAGCCCTATCACCAAAATTCTGGTGCCATTCTCATTGTCAGATTGACTGCCTTTCCCTCTGCTCTTACCCCACAACCCCTTCTTTTCTGATAAGCACTATAGTTTTCAAAATTTTCAAGTTTTTCTTGTTCCAACTTACTAGTTCATTTGCTTTGGTCATTTATATTATATACATGAGAGAAAATATTCTATGTATGGAAGAAACCATCTGGTAATTGTCTTTCAATTTCTAGCTTACTTTGCTTGACAGAATCAGCTCAAATGCTATCCATGTTGTCCCAAAATATATATTTCATTTTTAAAAAATAACAAGTAGTATTCATTGTGTGTGCATGTGTGTATTCATTCTAAGAATAACATATGTTCAATAGAATATATTCAGTGAAACATAAATGTGTCTGTTGTCCATTTGTGTTTTTTCTTTGGAGAAATGTCTATTCAGATCTTCTGCCCGTTTATTGTTTGGGTTGTTTTTGTCCTTGGGTTGTATGAGTTCTTTTTGTATTTTGAATATTGATTTCTTGTCAGATGTATGATGTAAAATTTCTTCTCCCAGTCACTATGCTACATTTTAATTTTTGTGGTGTTAATGGATTTCATTTTTAATATGAAGTAACATTCTTGGGAGAATTCCTAGCTTGTCTGTTAAGAATGGAATACAAAGGAACCATGAAAGTTTCTTAACATTTACCCTGCTTTGGGTTCCTGTTCCTGGTTGAAATAGTGTTTGGTGGGGATGTATCGCTCACATTTTATGTTATGATGCCTGGAGAATGAGTAAGAAGAAAATACCACGGCCTCCAGTCTGAAAGACAAGAGCAACCATAGTAAGCACATCTCGACGCTAGTTTGGGGAGTTTTTGTGAATTCATTGATTACGGTGTTTGAATTCTAAGGCTATAAAAGTTATATATTATAAGGCTATGAAAGTGAAACATCACCACTTTAGCAAATGACTACCATACTGGATATAACTTGTTTCAATCATCAATTTAGGATTCTAGTGGAAATAGTAATTTTGTTTTCTGTATCCTTTCTAGAGATGAGCGTATTTGGCATATGAAGCCATGCTTTCTGGGAGCTGAGATTGCTGCTTTAAGTCTTAGAGATATGTAGGTGCCAGTGTAATGAGTGCAAATCCACACTTTCACCCAAAGCCCTCAGAGAGACCAAGGCAGAAGTCAGCCTTCACTGGTTGAATTGAAAGCAGCATGGCCACATCAGACCCTCCCAGTGTACTGTGTCTTTATGGCTATGAGGCCTGTTGGTGGCTGGTGCTGGTCTGGTGCTTTTTCTGTAAGAAGCTGAGGTGCCCATTGTGAAAACCAAATGTCATTATGGATTTGAAGCATTTTCTTGTGCTCAGGTCAATTTTGATGAACCTGCATTTAGCATTTCAGCACTGAGGACAGCAGGAATATTCCTAGGCCTTCCCGCAGCCCCAGTGAATAGTAATTCACCCTATCTACCACTATAGGAAAGACTGGAGAATACACAAAATGCAGAGTACAATGTAGTTTTCCCCTGCTTTCTTTACTTCTGTGCACTCTCTTGAAGGCTCTTGAGGAGTTTGAAAGAGGAAAAAAGGTAGTTCAAAGCAGGGCTATGAGTTGGGTTGCTGGGAATTCTAGGTGACCTTGAAAACCACAATCATAGAGTTCCTTGGATTTTGGTGTCTGTATATGTTAGATTGGAGGCTTTGACCAGGTGATTTGATGGGACCTTTTTACCTCTAGAAATATGATTTAAGTTGTTGGTAGTTGACTATTTCTATGTCTTCTTTCCCCACATGCCCTCACTGACTCTCTGGTGACACTGTTTTTCCTCATGCCTTAATTCTCCAAAAGAAATCCACAACCCAGAGTGGTTTTGAAATCCCCAGCAGATTGTTAGGAACCATATAGACATGGGCCTCTGTGCACCTGGATGGAGATCAGATTTCAGGAAAGGAAAGCACTCATATTAATGAGCCATGTGATGCGACTGCATTTCAGGCTATTCAGCCCTGACCTTCTGAGATGAACCACTTATGTTTTGTTTTAACTTTAGCTCAGCAGAACAAAGTAAAACACTGACAGTGGAGAAAAGGAATTCTCTTTTTCTCTATTCCTCTAATCAATCAACCTGAAAATCTCAGCGGCTAAGTGTTTCAGAAATAACAAGTGCAAATAACTCAGCAGTTATCTTCAAATATCTCTTTTCCAAAATATGTTAGTGTTTTCATTGGCTTTGAGTAGGCTAATTTCTTTATTTGACCCACAACTATGTACATAAAAATTGGACTAGCCACCTTCCTTTGTTCCCTTCTTACAAATATTTCTTGACCACTTTTCATATGCAAGATTCTGTGTTAGTCATGGGTACAGGAAAGAGAAGTAAAGTTGTTTCTTTCTTATGAGGCTTGTTGTTCAATGAGATGGAAATCACGTTGGGATACTGAGAGGGTGTCATTTGCCTGAGGTCAAAGGAATGAGTGGATTACATAGAGCCTTGGGGGGAGGGGATGGTCAGCAGAACAGGTGTCCATGTATAGCTTCCAGACATCTGAGTTGAATCTTGAAAGACAAAGCTTTGACTGGACCTGAAAACTTGGGGCAGAAGTTGTGTGTTCCTGAAAGAGCATGGGGAGAGCAGCTTGAACCCATCTGCTGGAGAGGCAGGCAGATGATGAGGATGTTTAGGTTTCTGGAAAAGACCTTGGGGGTTGGACTTTGGACAAGGGACAGCCACTGTATAAAGTTTAATAGGATTGAATGATCAGATTTACTCTGTAGTTGTAATCCTCTAGTAGCAGGCAAATAGATTGGACTGGGCAAGACAAGGGAGGCAAGAGCACTTGAGAGGTGAGCGCTGTACTGAGCTAGGTTAAAGGAGACCTGGGAGAGAACCAGATGGTTGAGGGGAGAGGATGAGCCAGAGAGGAAGTGACTGGTTAATTTTGGGGGAGGTTAAAGATGTGGCTTGGTTTTCTGGGAAGATCAATAGGGGATGGTGTTGTCATCAGCTTAAATGAGGCACACATCAAGAGCAGTATTTTTTTTTTAAAGGAAAAGTCATCATGTTTATTTATTTTTAAAAATATTTTTAGCATACAGTATTTTTATTTTTATTTTTTTTATAAGAGCAGTATTTAAATTTTTTATAAAATGATTATATATATATATATATATATATTTCACATCTTTGTGTTCCGCAGGGTTCTCTCACCACCCCCTCTCCCTGACTGTTCCCACTTTTCCATAGTGGCTGAACCAGTTTACATTCCCACCAGCAGTGTAAGAGTGTTCTTTCTCTCCACATCTATGTCAGCACTTGTTGTTACCCCCTTTTTTTTTTTTTTTTGATATGGGTTGTTCTTACTGGTATAAGGTGGTATCTCATTGTGGTTTTGATTTACATTTCCTTGATTGCTAGTGACCTTAGCATTTGTATTTCCTATTTGGGGAACTGTCTATTTAAGTTCTTTTCTCCATTTTTAAAAAATTAAATTTATTTATTTATTTATTATTTATATATAAATTTCACATCATTGAAATCCCAGGGATTTACCCCCCCGTCCCCTTCATCCCCTCTCCCTTTCCCTCCTGCTCAAAGTTGTGCACTTCAGTTTGGTGCTTAGCTTGTTTTGACTTTTCCTCAAGTCTTTTGTTATTTTTTCACTATATCCCATATATTAGTGAAACCATTTGGTTTCTGTCTTTTTGTTTTCATGACTTGTTTCTGCTAATATGATTTCTTTTAAGTACATCCATGTTGTTATAAAATCATCGAATTTGTTATTTTTAATTGATGAGTAATATTCCATTGTGTATAGATACCACATTTTTTCATCCAGTCATCTGTTTGGGGCATTTAGGTTGCTTCCATGTCCTTGCAATTATAAATTGTGCTGCAGTAAACATCCAAGCACAGGTGTCCTTTTGTACCCACAATAAGGTCTCTTTTGGGTAGATTCCCAAGAGAGCAATTGCTGGGTCAAATGGTAATTCCATTTTCATTAACTTAAGGGTCCGCCACACAGCTTTCCATAGTGGTTGGACTAGTTTACATTCCCACCAGCAGTATAGAGTGTTCCTTTCTACATCCTCGCCAGCAATTCTTGTTGCCCCTTCTTTGGATGTGGGCCATTCTTAACTGGTGTAAGGTGGTATCTCATTGTGGTTTTGATTTGCATTTCCCTTATTGCTAGTGACATTGAGCAATTTTTCATGTGCCTGTTGGCCATTTGTATTTCCTCTTTGGCTTTCTCCATTTTTTGACTGGGATTCTTGCTTTTGCTAAGTTGTGTGAGTTTCTTGTGGATCTTTGCTATCAAACCCTCATCACTTTTAGGGAGGGTAAATTTTTTCCCCCATTCTGTTGGATTTCTTTTGCTGTACAGAGCTTTTTAGTTTCATATAGTCCCAGCTGTTTGTTTTTCTTCATTTTTTGACTATCTTTATATGTGTCCTGAAAGGAATTTCTGAAGTGTAGGTCTTGGAAAGTTTTGCCCAAATTTTCCTCTATGTATTTTATGGTTTCAGGTCTTACCTCCAAGTCTTTTATCCATTTTGAGTTGGTTTTTGTACATGATGTGGGGGAATAGTCTAGCTTCATTTTTTTTGGCATGTAGTGATCCAGTTTTTCCAGCATCATTTGTTGAATAGACTATCCTTTTTCCATTATATGTTTATTGCCTCTTTGTCAAAGACAAGTTGTCTGTATATGTGTGACTTTATTTCTGGGCATTCTATTCTGTTCCATTGGTCTGTGTGTCTGTTTTTGTTCCAGTACCGTGCTGTTTTAATTATAATGACTTTGTAGAAGAGCAGTATTTTAATTTTATTTTATTTTTCTAAATTTTTTATTTTATAATTATCATGCAATATTGGTCATGTTTACATGGTTGTATTGTATCCCTTATTTCCCACCCTCCCCACATTTTTACTAGTTTTATTAATTTAATATTTTTATTATATCTATAAAGATATATTTTATATACATATATGTGTGTGTATGTATATGTATATATATGTATATATAGATAACATTTTTGTGTACCCCAGGGTTTTTCCATTTCCTGAACACCTGTTAACCATCTTATTCTTTTGTGCTCTACTCCTCTCCCTGTTTTCTTTCCTCTCCTCCCCTCTCACTCTATCATTCAGTTCTTCTGGTTGTTTCTAATTTTTGTTATTCATTTGTTTGTTTTTCCCTATATCCTTCATATGAGACTATCTTTTTCTTTTAGGCTTATTTTTGCTAATATGAGTTCTTCTCCATTCATCCATGTTTGCTGCAAAAGACATATGTTTGTCCTCCTTGATTGATATTGTGTATTCCATTGTATTCCATTGTGTACATATACCACATGTTTTTCAGTCATTCATTGGTTTGGGGGCATTTGGGTTGTTTCTATACCTTGGCGATTGTAAACAGAGCAGCAATAAACATGCATGTACAGGTATCTTTTTGAATTAGTGTTTTCATGTCCTCAGGGTAGATTCCCAGTAGTGGGATTGCTGGGTTGAGTTATAATTCCACTTTCAATTGTTTGAGGGTCCTCCACACAGTCTTCCATAGTGGTGGGACCAATTTGCATTCCCACCAGCGGTGTAAGATAGTTCCTTTTCTCCACATCTGTGCCAACACTTGTTGTCCATTTTTTTAATATGGGCCATTCTTACTGGTGTAAGGTGGTATCTCAGTGTGGTTTTGATTTGCATTTCCCTGATTATTAGTGATGTGGAGCATTCTTTCATATGCCTATTAGCCATCTGTATCTCCTCTTTGGTGAAGTGTCTTTTTAGTTTTTCTCCCCATTTTTTGACTGGACTTTTTGTTTTGTTTTTGTTGAGTTGTCTGAGTTCTTTGTGGATCTTTGTTATCAGACCCTTATCACTTGTCTGGAGGGCAAAAATTTTCTTCCAGTCGGTTGGGTTTCTTTTTGTTTGCTTTTTGTCTCTTTTGCTGTACAGAAACTTTTTAATTTGATGTAGTCCCAACTGTTTGTTTTCCTTCATTTTTTTGCCAGTTGTAGTTGTTTCCAGAAATGGATTTCTGAAGTGAAATTCATGGAGGGTTTTGACCAGGTTTTATGGTTTCAGGTCTCACATCCAAGCCTTGGATTCCATTTTGAGTTGATTTTTGTACAAGGCACTAGGGTGTTGTCTTGGTTTATTTTTTTGCAAGTTGTGGTCCAGTTTTCCCAGCACCATTTACTGAAGAGGCTGTCCTTGTTTCAGTGTATGTTTTTTGCCCTTTTGTAAAAGATTAGTTGACCATAGATGTGTGGTTTTATTTTTGAGTACTTGATTCTGATCCATTGGTCTGTTTTTGTGCCAGTACCATACTGTTTTAATTATTATGGCTTTGTAATAGGGTTTAAAGTTTGGGATTATAATACTTCCATTCTCAGAAGAGCAATATTTTAAAAAGATCTCTTTTGTTTCCTGAGTTGCTGTTGGCTGTATAGGGGCACCTGTTGGATTTGCACATCTTATCTCTCTTGTGGTGTTAGTTTTTCTTAAATGTGAGGTTGATAACCAGTTATAAGGGCCAGAAGCTGTCAACTACTAAGCTTCTTGCTTCTTCTCAGGTGTCTTTCTCTCAGACCCCACCCACCAAGGTATTTTAGTGCCAATACACTTTTTAACTCTGCCACTACCCTATATCATTGTGACTCTTGGTTATTGGTTCATATTTATGAAGAACTGCTAACTATAGGGAGCTGTTTTTTCTTCTGATATAACAGTAGGCCTGATTGAAAGTGCCAACTGAATAATCTATGGACATCAGTGAATGAGTATGCTCTGTACCTGGTAGCCTTAATCTCTCCCAGAACTGGTTTTCAGTCTTGGATGTGCATTAGAATTACCTGAAAAGTAGTAGAAATCTCCACTGCCCAGATTAACCCCCATAAAATGACATCAGATTCTCTGGGTGTAAGACCAAAAACTGTATCAATCTGCAACAGAGATTGGGACCACTGAACTTAGCTGTATGTAAATAGAGGGAGGAGCCTGAGGCTGGGCTGCAGCCATGCCTTGGTACGGTTTTATTCTTTACATATCTACACCTGATTGAATCACTTGCAGGTTTCAGAGTAGGATGAAAATGCTGGATTCCTTACTCAATAAGTAGGCAGATAATGCCTTTATTGGTACTGTAGTGTAAAGCTTTCTTTTTGTGGTCTGTCTTTGAATTTGTCATGGTGCTTTGTATTGTAGTTAATGACATTCTAAACAAGGACAAATGCCATTTGTATTGTAGTTAATGCCATTCTAACCAAGGACAAATTAAATTTTTATATGACTATTATGACTTTCATGTTCAAAATACTTTTTTGGTCCATTGTCAGTTTCAAATGCAAATTTAGTTCATATGTGGCTGAAATTATATTTCCTGTTTTGTAGTTTGTGTGTATTTTGTTCTTAGCAGAACAGAAATATTGCACAGCAAATTTACTGTTTTTGTTTTATTTCTTGATACATGTGTATTTTGCTACCACTCTCAATCTTCAGTTAACTAACGAGGAAGAACTGACAGGAAAAAGAACTGTAGGTTACCTTGTTCTTTCTTTTTCTTCTATGTCATCAAATTTAGGCAAAGTAGTGGCTAATACAGAAAAGTGATATTAGCAGGAAAGATTATTATGATGGATTCCTTGGTAGTTCATGTTTCTTAAAAACTATTGACTTCCCTCTCTATTGGAAGCAAGTTCTGATTCAAATGGAAGGGGGTGACTGATCCCTTGGGGCTCGCAGCAACCCTGCCTACTGAGTCACAGATGTAGCACCACTTATCTTACACTTACTTTGAGTGTTGTTGAACTCCTGCACACTATGAGTCCACTGAAATTCTATGTTCACAGAGTTTTATATATGAATGGGGCAGCAAGGAAAGGTAATGGCCCACATATTATATGTCTCTTCTCTGCCCATATACATACTCCCTTGTCCTACTGGACTTCATTTACAAAAATACAAAGTTGAAGGTATAATTATAAAGAATTTCAAGATGGCTATTGCAAAGCTTTAAAACAAAAGCAGACCCTTTTAAGCAGAAGGTACTGTGAGCCTGCTCAGGTTACACACCCAGAATCTGTCTTGATACTCTGTCTTATTGCAAGCAATTTCTTTCTCCTCCTCTCTTCAACACTCCATGCTTTTCATTCCCCTATTCATAATAAAGCATGCCCTTCCTCCCTGTACTCTTAACCCCCTTCCATGATCCCTCTACCCTGTTCTACAGCCTGTCATGACCCCTAGTCCTGTACTTCTACCATCCCCTACCTTGCTCTACTTCTTACTTTTATGGGACTAATTGTCTTCTAAAATATTATAGCTTTAGGTTATTTACCTGTGAAAATATATTGTTTATGTCCCTTGCTAGAATGTAAATTCTGCAAGGGAAGGGATCTTAGACTAATTAAAAGACAGTAGATGGTTCAGAACTGAAGAGTGATATTTACTGCATAGGAATAAAATATACAAAGTATATATTACAGATTAATGGTGCATAGAAGGATTTCTCAGTAAGTGACAGTTAGGCAACTGGTTGGCAATTATGGAAAATGAATAAATTTAGATCATTTATATTTAAAATAGATTCTAATGAACTAAGACGATAAATGTAATTAAAAAAAAAAAACCAGAGTGTCTTGGCATTGCTACTTATTAAAATGTATTGAAACACTATAGTATGAAAGCAATTGGTGCTGGCAGAACAAGAGAGAAACCTATTAGTGGATTAGATGAGAGACTTGAAAGAGAACCTGGATATTTATGAGAAGTTTGGCATATAATAAAAATCCAACATTTCACATCACTGGGCAAATGGCTGGGATGTATGACAACTGGCCAGTTAGAAAAAATAAAATGCAATAGAAATATATGCACTTATGTGGAGAAATCTAGTACCTGTATTAGTATGTGAAATAAGTATGTCTCTAAATGATGCATGTAGTGATTCCAGTTTTATAGGAATAAAGGCTGTTAGTATGTTACCCATTTGTCTGCCTCCCACTTTCATGGATCCTTTGTCTCTCCTACATTCTAGTAGAGTAAGAATTTATCTTAAACCTCTTATGATTGAACCCCTTGAGAGTTTTCTCACCATAAACCTTGGCCCTCCCCGTGGATGTCAGTGGACTATTCTTGGACTATTCTCCTGGCCAGTGTTGGAACACTTGGGTCCTGGCATAAGGATGAATGAACCCTGGGAGGTCTACCCCACTCTGAGACAGGTCAGTATAATTTTTCTGAAAAGTGTTCTGAGCATCAGGACCCCCCCCCCAACTCTCTAGGTGATATTACAAAGTACAGTTAATGCTAAGAATCACTGTTCTAGTTGTAGCTGTAAGACTTCTTCCTCTTGGGACATAACATAGTATCTCAGTCAAGAATACTGCTCCAAAGGATTAGGGCATCAGAAGTATTTCTAGCCAGAACAGCTCTCAGCTATCACTGAGCTGAAACTCATGTGACATTTGCAGCAGCTGGGGCTGAAATCAGAGGTGGGCTGAGGGAACAGCATGCCAAGCACTTAGTAGGGTCTGATTTTTGTTTTTGTATACTCTTCCTGCACTGTAGCCTTAAAAAAGTATACTTCTATGGGGGCTTTCCAATAAATACTATCTAGGAAGGACTAGATGTAAGAGTAAGATATCTCCTAAGCAATGAGAAAAGAGTCCAATTTATGTTTTAGGTTTTCAGTCTCATAGTTCCTAGGAAAACTGAAAATCAGTTAGATCTTTAGGGAACACCTTTCCTTGCTGGTTCCTGTTATGTGCAAATTGGCAGATTAAGCCTGGAGGGGCATATCCAACTTTTGGACCAAACCATGATATTATGGGCTTTACTCCAGGGACAGGCTAGCACCCTTTCAGACGAGATCGGGCGCGTTCAGGGTGGTATGGCCGTAGACAGGCTAGCACCCTTTCAGAGACACTGCAGTCCTTTTGTGAAGTGAATCCCTGGCCCAATTACCTTGTCTTGTGTGTGATCCTGAAGGATGTGGGATCAGAGGAGTTCATGACCAGGTTTAATGTTTCTAACATGAGCACTTGGGTCTCATTTCTGAACGAGTATGCCCACCTTTAGTTGTGAGCATACCTTAGATATGGAAGACACAGTGGGAACAGAGAGGAGAGCTATTTGCATGTAGGTTTTGGCTGACTTGCTATAGAAATAGAATTTTTGCTAGTGTATCTGAAGCTGTGACAGTGGCATTTAACAAGTTTATTGTGCATGACTACTGTTTGATACAATATTAATTAAAGAATAATGAACATATGCATAAATTATTTTTGTTTGAACTTAAATATTGATCTAAATAAAGTACATGAATACATGAATGTAGTAGTTGGCTTTGATTTTTGAGTGTGAAATAAAAATACTCTAAAAAATTAAGGCAGTTTGTGAAATTCAAATAAATATTCACTTATTAGTGGCTTATAATTAATGTGAGAGGTAAATCAGCCACATAGTCTGTTTGCTTAAAATTTTGACATTAATTTATAAACTTCCAATTGTCTTTCTTTTTTTGGATAGTAGCTCTGGTATTCTTTCCAAGTTTCTTTTCTTTAAAAAATGGTACATTGAAAATCTTTTTCTGGAAATGTATGACTCTGAAAGTGAGCCTTGCCTTTGAAAAATAAAAATAAGATATTTTACATGAAGGGTGATTGTAATGAATAGCAGACTATCTTAATATGTTAATAAAATTGTTATTAACATTATGTTAATATTTTAATATTAATATTAATAGTTAATATTAACTATGTTAATAAAAATGTTCTTGAGAACTAACGTTTTTTGTTTCATATCCATGCATGTGACTCTTGCTGCAGCTGCAAGAGGGTTCAGTTCTCATCTTAAATGACTTTTAAGTCACATGACATGGCTGTTCAGAAATAGTAGACTTCCAACAGAAGATAGTTGTTCATTCCATTACCTCAGATTTCTTCTGGCTGAACTTCCTTAAATATGATCTTTCTGACTTGTAATATGGGCTGTTTAAATTAATAAGTCTCAAGATTCTCCAACCAGTAGGAGGTGCTTGGCAATTCAGGAGTCAGCTGATTGAGGACTATACCTCTGTCTTTGTCGCCTGACCTTTAGTTCATTGTATAGTTGCAGTGAACTGAAATCACCCACAAATCTGAGTGTTTGCTTTTCTTCCAATGGGATGGCAAATATTAGCTAGAGTGCTTCAGTACCTGCTTGCAAAGATGTTCTTCAGGACAACCATTCTACTGTATTTCTCTAGGGCAAAATTCTGGGAACCACACTGGCCTATCTTCAGAACTGTGTAGCTCACAGTAAGAGGCACTTTCTGGTTTAACAGGCCTGAAAGGTTTTGTGAAGTAAAAAATTAACTTAATAAGGGAAGCTTCAGTTTTATACATTGGCAAATAGTGTTAAAGGAACATCCTTTTTTGAGCATTCATATTAGCAATGTTCTTTTTGATGAGATCACATTATTTTGAAAAGTAGTCATGACTTGGTATATGAATAAATGTTTATGGATAATGCTTCCATATTTTATTTTAATTTGTAGTTTAAAGCATAAAACTATTTCAAAGAGTATGCTTGATTATTAGAATATTTTGTTATGTTATGATATTCAATTTAAATTCAATAACAATTTTAATAATTAAGTAAATTCAATAACAATTTTAATAACAGTAAAGCAAGAACTGGATTTTAGGGTCTGTAATACAATCTTGAAAATGAGGGTCCATTTGGGAATGCTTTATATTCAATATCTTTGTTTTTCAAACAAGGTCATTAATTCTCTGAAATTAATCTACTTACAAACAGCTTCAATTACTACAGAATTTATGTGGGTAATTGTAGTATACTAATGGTTTAATCAGCTAATAGACTGTCCTAATCTCTGATATCCTACATGTGCTTTATCTGCCAGGCTGCTTTACTTAGTGAATGTAATAACTTGTGTTTATTGAAAGATAGTATTTCTGAAATATATATTTAAAACTTTGTATTGTAGAAAGCTTCAAACTCACATAGATTGAGAAGATCCTATAGCACCTGCCATGTACTCATCATCCCATGTCATAGGAAATGCATTTTTTTTTTGTGTGTGCCACAACTGTGGGCACTGATAAAGTTGGACTTTTTTCTGAAATAAAGGAAGTGTACTATCCAGTTTCATTTCTCAGTGATCACTAATGACTTCTAATTTGGACTCAAACCCAGATAAATGCATAGGTAATTTGGTTTAGTAAGCAGATGAGAAGAAGATTTATGACATTATTGCTTTTCTTTTTCATTTTCCTTTCAGCTTATTGACATGTAATTGGCATATAAAGTGTAAGTTTATGATATACAATGTGATGATTTGAAAAAAATACCTGTTTTGAAATGATTAGCATAATAAAGCTAGTTAGCACTTCGTCACTTAACATAAAGGATTTTTTGTTTTTGTGGTGAAAATTGAGATCTACTCTCAAGTAGATCTCACCACCCCCATTTTACCCATTCCTCAGGCCCTGGCAACCTCCATTCTACTCTGTTTCTGTGCCTTCTCTGTTCATCCATTGATGGATATTTAGATTGTCCCATGTCTTGGCTACTGTGAATAATGTTGTAATGAGTGTGGGGATCCAGATAGGTCTTTAAGATAATGATTTCATTTCCTTCAGACATATACCTAGAGATAGAAATGCTGGATCATATGATAGCTTCTGACTCTTTGAGGAAGCTCACTGCATGCTCTTTTCCATAGTGACAGGTCCATGCTCACCAACTGTGCACCAGGGATCCTCCCTCTCCACATTCTCACCCATACTTGTGATTAGTTTTCTTTTTGATAACTGTCTTATGAGAGATAAGATCGTATCTCTCTGTGCTTTTGGTTTGCATTTACTTGATGGGTAGTGATGGTGAACATCTTTTTACATTGGCCATGTTTCCTATTGGCCATTTGTATGTCATCTTTAGAAAATGTGTAAACAGGGCTGCTGACCATTTTAAAATTTGGACTTTTTTAAAAAACGAGCTATATGTATTTTGGATATTAATCTCTTATTTTATATATGACTTTTGCAAATTTCTCCCATTCTGTAGCCTTCCTTTACATTTTGATTTATTTTTCTTATTTTATTGGCTAAAATGACTGATTTAAAAGTGTTTGTTTTTCAGAGGTAATATTTATTAATACATCCAGTATTATCATTAAAGGAAAAAAATTTGAGACTTATGCACTGCCCACTGTGCTAAGAAGGCTATATGAAGGAGGAAATTTTGATACTAGCAGCTTACCCACTTATTAAAGGTTAAGACATGGGTTAACTGTTGATGGCATGACTATGTGGGACTACATGAGACTGCACTGGGGAAAGCAGACTGGGAGGCCCAGACACTAGTGTAGGGTCTACTCAAAACTCTCTTGCTTTGTACCTTAGGACAGGGTACTTGTCTCTTTGTGCAAAAAGTAGGACAGGCAACTGGTACATTTTAGGTACTGAAAATGAAATGTTATTTATAATAATGTATGCTTCTTTTAAAAAAAGAAAGCCTGTAAATACAAATAACTCAAATGTGCCTGCTGCTTTTTAAAGAAGAACCTACATATTCAAGCAAATTTCTTTTTATATTTCCCACAAGAGAGTTTTAGAAGTGGGACAGACATCTTCTTGATAGGTAGATCCCGAGTCAGGGGCTAAGCACTTGACCAAAAGCAGTGCAGGCATTAGTTTGCACTTTGACCCTGTTGTCCCGCTGTGACTGCCACTGGGCAGTGGGGAAGTAGGGATGCTACAGTATTTAGCTGACATCACAGAATCATTCTTTTCTCCTTATATGAACAACTGTAGATTCATGTGGTTTTCCTATTCAATTCATGATCTTTCATTTTTCTTGTCATATCAACTAACCTGAAATCACTTAATCATTGATCTTTTAAGGCCATGCATAGGTTTACTCAATTTTCTTATGCTATTTTCATAGGATTTCTTATGGCTAATTAAAAATACTTTTTAATTATAAAAAGATTTATTTATTTATTATAAAAACTTTTAAAGTACATATATAGTAACTGCTTGTTTCAGCAACTTTAAGAAGATTGCAAAGTATAAAAAATTGAATCCAAGAGATGCAAAATAAAAAAGTAAATTTTGACTAGATAAAATAACCCTAGAAATTCAGAAGATAGAAGTTAGACCAGAAGGAAATGTTTTCAGTACTTTTTAATTGAATCTTTAAGGGACATATATATATATATATATATATATATATATATAAAAATAATAGGTTATAATTCACATGCAATTACAAGAAATAATGCAGGGAGATACTCTCTGCTTCATCCCATTTCCCCTTATGTCAGTATCTTGCAAAAGAGTATCACAACCAGGATATTGATACAAAATCTATTCATCTTTATCTTGGTTCCTTCCTCCCTTTTCTCCCCCAGTCTATGGGCAGCCTACCGGGGTACTATCATTTTTGAAAAGACTGTCTTTCCTCCATTTTAACAGTATAGAATCCAGTAGGACTTACTGTTACAGGTCTGTTTAAGTGTTATAATTTGACTCAGCTCCATGTTGTTCCTTACAGTTCTTGCATTGATATGTATGATCATTTCCACTGTCTTGATTACTGTAGTGTTTATATTATACCTGAGTATTGGTATAGTGAGTCTTCCCACTTTAGGACACAAACTATGCTGGATTTTTATTTGATGTGCATTAAACTTCTGCATCAATTTTCAGAGAACTAATTTTTTTTTTTTACTATGTTGAATCTTCAAATCAGTAAACATGACATAACTCTCTATACAACATTTTTTTATTTTTAGCCAAGAACAACTACTTGGTATCTATAAAGAATGCCTACAAATCAATAACAAAAAAGACCAGAATCACATAGAAAACTGGGAAAAGGCTAATGTCAGGCAGTTCCCAGAAGAAATACAATTGGCCACTAATGTTTGAAAAGGTGCTCAATTTCACTGATGTTGCAAGAAATACAAATTATAAGATCCCATTTTTTTGCCAAAATTGATATCAGTTGATGAGAGTGCTAGGAAATGGGCACCTGCTTTATTGGTAGGCATAAGCTGGGAAAATCTTTTTAGAGGTTATGCACCAACATTGACGAGCATTAGAAACAGACATGATGGAAAGTTCTTTGAACTGCTCATTTCACAGTCTGTGCACACGTGCATGAAAATATTTGTCCAAGGGTGCTTGATATAGCATTGAAAATGACCAAAATACTAATCAGTAATGTTGACTACTGTGCACAAATTAAAAAGAATGTAGTCAACCTATGACCTATATATACTGACATCTCAGATTAAATTAAGAGTAGAAGTGAAGTTAAATCCTTCCTTTCCTTCTTTGCTTTACCACAGTCCTCACCTCATTTTCCTTTTAAGCAGATATAAAACAGCCATCTAGCTAATTCTGATTTTCTTGTCACATTGTTGAACTGATATAGCTCCTTTAGATAATTTTCCATGGCATAGGGGAGCTAAGTTACTGATGAATTAACTTTCTTTTTATGGCTCTTATCTTGAAGTCATTTTTATTGATTTCATTGTGTACCAGAAGTGGGGAATTAAAGGTTCAGGGCTAGTGGGAGGGGATTGCATGGCAGACAGAAGGATGTGTCTCTGTTACTACCTAGCAGTCATGTCCTTTCAGACATGTCTCTGATCCTTTGGTAACATACTCAGGTCAGGAGGGCATTGCTAACCTGTCTGAGGAAGGGTTTTTCCCTTCCTAGCAGTCATGTCCTTTCAGACATGTCTCTGATCCTTTGGTAACATACTCAGGTCAGGAGGGCATTGCTAACCTGTCTGAGGAAGGGTTTTTCCTTTGACAAAGCCTTAATAAGTCTGACATCCTTGAAGAATCCTGGTTTTCATGATCCATTTTGGGAGAAAAGTTTCATAAATAGTATCCATCTAACAGTTGATTAAGTCGTTTGATCTATACTCACATCACAATGAATTGTTTATTTAATTTAATAAATCAAAGTGTTTTTTAAAAAATTCAGAGTAGAATTGCTTCAGTGAGCAGAGCTCATTTTTTTGTATATTCTTTTTTACAGTTAAAAATATTTTATTGTGAATTACTTAAGACAAATAAGAAGAAATGAGACTGTAAACACCCATGTATTCATCTCCCAGAACAAGAAACTGTTCTTTTTACTTGTACATTCTAGGTGTTCCAACGAGTGGAAAGTAGCCATTTGAATAATTGTCAACCTAGTGCTTTCTTTCTTCTTTTTTTAAAATATATTTTTATTCATACTTTAGATTTTACAGTATAGGCAAATGATTATTGGAAAGCTTCTCCTCCACCCACCGTTGACGACCCCCTCTGTTTACTCCGACCCCTCTCCTTGTTGTGTTTTGGTCTAGGTTAAGTCCTTTGGTCACTTCGTTTTCTATGGCAATGCCCTTTTCTTTGGTGAGGGACTGTGATCCTAGAATATAGCAAGCCTTGTTGGTAGATGTTCAGTCTTATCTCTGTACTGGGTAGCCGTTCATTCTCCTTTGGAATCTATTGGTGCTTTCTCTTGTTGACGGTCTTCAATCAGTTCCATTCATTGTAGAAGATACTCGTTGTGGAGGGCATCTGCCGAAAAACTTTGCAGATCGTTTCCTCTCCTTCAGATTGTAGCTTTGTATGGGCCTGCCGCCCTATCTCTGTGACCTTCCTCTCCCATAGAATGGGGTGGGGGGAGCATCTTGCTTTTTTAAGCTGTGTATCCGTCCTTAGCTTTTGACCCGTCCACTCATTGTGAGGCCTTAGGTGTGATTCTGTGATAGGTGATGTCCATGATCATTTCCCCAGTCCAATATATCTTGTCTTTATCACAGTTCCTTCTCTTGCAGTACACTCGTATTTGTGCACAATGTTTTGCTCGGTCCCTCACCAATTCTATTGGTCCAATGGATTATTACTTCTCTTTCCTTCTGAGGACTAAAAATTGGGGTGAGAGTGAAAGAGGTGGCCGCGGGCAGGCCCAGAGCCCTATCTGGGTTGCAGCTGCTGGCACCTCCGCGCCCCCCCCCCCATCCCAGTGCCCACCTGGGCGGGGCCACCCTCCGCTCACCCCACAAAGCGGAGGCTTAGTTGAGTGTGCGAAGGCCGGGCTGGCGGCGGCTCCAGGCCCGGAGCCCTATCCAGGTTCTGGCTGCCGGTACCTCCTAACCTAGTGCTTTCTGATTGAATATTGATATCTGATTCAGTTCTATGCTGTTTTTTATTGTTTCCCCTGCTGGGAATTTCTACAGCTGAGCACCAGATAAGAAAAGAGACCAGCCTGCGGGCCAGACTTAGAAAATTCAGATTTCCTTGTAGATGAAATTTAGTATATAATCCAAAATTTTTAGAAAGTTGTCCCTCTCCTCTTGCTAAAGTTGTTGCTATAATGCTGTCTTAGAGTAAATTGGAGAGGCACTTATCTGTTGCTGTTCAGGAGTCTGAATCTGGTCCCTTCCCCCACCTACTTACCTGCCTTCCTTTCTCTTCATTTGTTCGTTCCTATGTCTACCCATCTACCCACCTTGCCTCTCCCTGCCCCTTCTTTCTCGGAAGACTTTCACTGACTCAATATTCTTTGAATATCTATTGTATTAGGTCTCAGCGCCTGTCATGGCCAAGCTGTTCACATCCTGCTGAAAGCAGCATGAGCAGTTCTAGAACACCGCAGACCAGCAATGTGCTAGTGCCTGTCCAGGTGGCAGTGGATGCCCTCCATTGAGGAGAACTGAGCAAGAAATGCTTTATTATTCTGCCTTCCCCACTCCACTTTGCACATAGCAGACCAGTACTGGCTGAAGATTCCTTTCTGTCAGTGTTCAAAGTCAGGGCTCTAGAGAGCGAGCAGTATTCCCCGAACTGGACCCGTAAATCCTAATAATAAATTGAGTGTCAGGAAGATCCTGGCTTACCCAGCTTAGTTACTCACATTCTGGTGGTTAAAAATGTGACAAGTAGCTTTGTTAACCAAGTGAAATGTCCTTAGTATTTTGGACCTTTGCTCCTGAAAAGCAGCAATCTTTAGTCTTTGATGAAGAACTCATCTTTTTGCAACCTTTGTTTGTAGGGGGTGCTTTGTAGTCTGAAATGTAAAAAGCAGAATAAAAGTCCAATTTCTTATCTTTTCCATAACTTTGAATATCTTTACAAAAGAATGCATCTTGCCTGTGGGGCTTATTTTTGTAATCTCTTGTATGTTACTTGTAAAATGTATCTTTTTAACTTTTTATTATAAAATAATTTTAGACTTACAGAAAAGTTGTAGAAATGGTAATGTTTCTGTACACAGTATACAACTTCATCTTTAGCCCTTATTTGAATGTCCTTAGTTGCCCACCAATATTCCTTTTCTGTTCTGGAATCTGGTCTGGGATCCCACATTGCATTTGTCATATCTCTTGGCTCTGCTGATCTAGGACAGTGCATTGATCTTTGTGTTATATTTTTGAAAATGGGTACATCCTAGTTTGTGGCACATCCTTTTTAGAAATCCTTTGAACATAATTTTGTTCCTCAAACCCCTGTGCCCCCAGATGCAACCTAGCCTCTTCTGCTGGGTCACAGCCAATTATGTATCTGGTGCAAATGGCAGCTGCCATTATTTTGGTTATAAATGCTGCAAGGCCATGGGTATGCCACAATAATTTTTAGTTACTCACAGAGGAGCTAACGACTAGACTCTTTACATGCAACAGTGGATAAGTGCTTTCAGTGTACTTGCATTCAGATATCCATATGTAGGTGTGAGATGGGAAAGCACCTCAGACCATATGCTAAGAACATCTGTTTTAGTCCCAGGATATCTGTTATAGAAGTGGGCCTGTATGGTGTTCTCTGTATGCTCTGTGCTCACTCTTATCCACATCAAGCCTGAAAGAGCCCAGATCTGGCCATTCAGGTTTGTGCACGGCAAACCTGTGCACAAACTGCCTCTGCTAGCCGTACTGCTCATAGGGTGGCCTTCCTAGGATTCCTGAGGTCCCTAGGAATGTATCTCAGGCCCTGGAAGGACATGTGCAAAGTTAGTGCTATATTTGCAGACTAAGGCAATAAATTTTTCTTTTCTGGCCTTGATATTGGGCATGAATATACATAGTGGTGGTAGGTAGATGGCAGAGGAAGGAGGATTGTTCTAGATTTTTCATTAAAAGTGAATTAGTTCTTGGACTCTAAAGTTGGAACCAAACTTTCATGTATTTAACTTAGGAATCCTTGCATGTGTGAGTGTATGTGTAAGTTTATGTTCATATAAAACAGGCAGATGTGTGCATGCATGCACATGCACATAGTCTGAGACAGACTGGGGTGATTGGTCACCTATGGTACAAAAGTGATGTGGGTTGGTGAGTCTAAAAGATGCCCAGTGTGAAGTTTCTACTCAAATTTATATAGAAATCCTTGTTTCAAGAACTTTTTACAATTTATGATTGTTAGCACTTTATTCTTGCTCTGTCAACTCCCTCCCTATGTTTTGCTGGAGAATTTTGAAAGCCATCCCTGATATTCCTGTCATTTCCTTACATTTAATTTTTTTTAAATAAACTTCTACTTTGGGGTAATTTTATATTTATAAAAATGTTGCTAAGAATGCAGAGAGTTCTCAAATACCCCCTCTAGCACATCCCATTGTAACCATCTTGCATTTCCAGGGCACATTAAGTCTCAAATTTAAGTCTCAAAATTAAGAGACTGACTTTAGTGCATTATTATTGACTAAACTTCAGACTTTATTTGGATTTCACCAGTTTTTCCATTCATCCCCTTTCTGTTCCAGGATTAAGTTCCAGGGCACCACATTGCATTTTCTTGTCTGTGTCATTTTCTTAGTCTTTCCTCAATTCTTCTCAGTTAACAGAAGGAAAAAGCATTTTTTTTTTAACCTTGACCGTCTTGGGTACTTACCAGGAACTCTTTAGAATGTCCCCAAATCTGGGTTTCTCTCTCGTCCCCCTGGGTTTTGGGGAAGAACATCACAGAGGTGAAGTGCTCTTGTCTCCTGTCAGGGGTCTTGTCTAGCTGGTTAATATGTTAACTAGATGTCTCTACAGCAGGATTGCTGTTTTTCCCTCTCCTTACTCTCTTCTTTGGAAGTGAATCCTTAATACAGCCCACCCTTTAACAGGGGTTAAGCTCCACATCCTGGAGGTGAATTAGTTACATATATTATTAGAGGGTTATAAGGCTTTGACTTTTCTGATAAACAACAAGTATGTCTTTGAAAAATATACATATGTCCCTTGTGATATTTGAACTTCAAATTTAAGTGGAACTCCTCCTGTATTTTGTTAAATGCAGCAACCTAGTTATTTGGAATTCTTTTGTTAAAAAAATTGGTCTTTTAGCCCTGCATATGAATATTTGCCTGATTCCACCATCTTTTTGATAATTTCCCCCCACTTTCTGTTCTTTTTAATAGTTTGATATACTTTCATGATTGCACTTTGTCTGCTTAACTTTCTTTAAAAAAAAAAAGAAAATTGTTTTGTTTGCCTCAAAAAATTAATTTGTGTGTATGTGTGTTTAATCAAAGGATTTTTCTCATTATGTGAGCCAAGAAACACATCAGTTTCCAACCCCTATTAAATGAAACCCAGAGTTGAATATTTGGACTGAATTTCCAAGTGTGGATCATGGGAGTGCAGGGAAGGAGGACACTGAAGTTCCTTTAAGCAGCCCCTGGAGGCTAAAGCAACAACAAGCACATGGATTCCGACTGAACTTGGCAGTTTGAGGCCCTTGTGGTTGCTTAAAATATGACTTCTGGCAGGTGTGAGAGAATGCTAAGTGGATGTGGAAATGAAGGAGGGCTGGGTGTTGGGGATGCCTAAGAGATTGGGGTGTGGTTTTACTTTTAAAAGAAAACCAGCCTCTCGTTTCCTTGAAGTGCACCTTACTCATCAGATGGGGTTGTGTCTCATTAAAACAGCAATTCTGCAGCACAATTACCTTGATGTTTTGTTCTCAGCAGCTAGGACCTACTAGTCCCTGCTTCTCAGCGGCAGCAGGTGTTCCAGGAAGTGTCAAGGGACTGTAGAGTTCAAAAATGGCTCAGGTCCTCCTGCACAAGAGACTACTGTGCGGTTGTCCTAGAGCCCAGCTGAGAGGCTGGGAGGGAGGAGGTCTGGGAACTTAGTAAACTAAGGGTGGCTCTGCCTGCAGCTAGTTGCCTTCTTATAAGTCTTTTGAAAGGATGGTGCTTAAGAGAGGGTACCTTCACTTGAAGGGACCAGAGCTTGTCTGGCACATCGTAGGTTTTTTGTTAGACATTTGTCCATTGAATAAAGGCATTCATTTTTTGCGGTGCCATATAGTCAGGTAGTCTTGAGCAGATATAACATGATTCTGTCAACTTTATCTAAACTGACTTCTAAACTGACCATCTTCCACGTTAACTATGTCAGCCATCTGTCAGTTTTCACTTACATTTTCTGAACTGTGGTGTCTAACTCCTGCTAGATATCTACAAAAAAGCCTCTAACATTCCCAGGTGCTCTTTTCTCTGAGTGCCCTGTACTTTGTCCCCATGAGGATGGGACTGCCCATCCATTTACTTCTGGGGTGTGTGTATGTGGTGGGGACCTTCTTTGCTCTCATCTCTGACACTGGCATACTCCATAATCTGCAAAAGGCCTTTGACATTATGTGGGCAGTGATTAATACATAGCTCAGTCTGGAATTATTTGTCCCAAATAAGAAACACAGGTACAAAGATGCCCAGGGTAACTCATTAAAATATCTGCATATTTTTACAGTTAATAAATTTAGTCTGAGGCTGCCAGTTCTTTTTTTCATAATAAAAAGCGTCACTTTCAGCATAGTTTCCTGAAGGTGTTACAAATGTCTGTGTTTGGTTCTTGAATTCAGTTGAACAGAACAACATATGTTTGTCCATGTGTTTACATTTTTTAAGATGCCAGATGTCTGTAGTAGAAGCTTTTATTATCTATTTTTGAATTATATTTTGAAAGTTAAAAATACGTTTTAGGTTATTGCTATAGAAATGAATACTGAGTGTTACCTGATTGTAGATGTTTTGGCAAGCTGTTTTGAGTTTTCTTGAGTTTCTGTTTATAGAATGCCAGTGTGTTAAATACACAAATTGTAAAATAGTAAAGCCAGTTTCTGACAGCCCTAAGAAAGAGCAAGCCATTATATTTTCAGTAAGGATGTTAGAGTAATAGTGTAAGTCCGAAAGAACAACAGCTGACGATTGCTGTGGTTAGAGGTGAGGAAACTGGGAATTATGAGGTGCTGGGATAGTGGCACCATTTGTAGTTTCCCATTATCAGGTAAAGTCAGCTTGATTCATCCTGAGTGTAGCCCAGTGAGAGTTCCTGTCACCCACCACTCTATCAGTGGTTGATGACACAGGACTTGAGCCTTCCAATAATTACTATGAGGTGTCACTCTCTGAGTTGGTGCCCTTCTATTTCTGCAGCCACAGTGGAATTGCTGAGTGAATTAACTACAGACGTCTCGTTTTTACACAGACCAAATCTCTTGAACTGTTCTTTTATGAGGAAATTTAAACAACTTTACTTGCCCTTTTCCAGATTTTTCTGCTGCTTCTTTTTATAGCTGAATATGAGGTCACCAGAAGTTTTTCTTTTCAGCTTTAATGTTATTGAGTTGAACATTTTTGCAGCTGTGGCTCCTTGTTTTCAGATTGTTATTTCCTTTAGTTCTAACGACTGTCTTGGAGGTGCAAAATCTCCCTCTAGGAAAGAAGTGTCTTTGAGGAGTGAGACTCATCTGGGGTGACCTGACTTCTTTCTTAGCTGTTGGGGAAGGATGATGCCATAGAGCATTTGTTTTCGAACTTGATTAGCAGGGGACCCCTTTGTGGACAGATAATTGTATCTCAAACACCAGTAGAATCCAAGCTGAACAGCTGTGCAGCATAAGGGCTGGGCAATAGTGATGTGTTAGAGAGAGGACTTAGAGCTGCCTTTGCAGGGGCTGGTGGGAAGTGTGTATCTGAGGCCACCTTGATGAGCCCTTGGTCATAGTGTGGAAGTCACAGGTCTGGAGTCTGACACTGAGGGTCATCTTACCCCCCTGGTCTTTGATGTAACCCACCTCCCTCAGACCAGCAACTCCCCCTGAACTTTGAATCTGCTTTACCTTGGAGACCAGATAGTCCTGCCTGAGAATAAGTCAGTCTTTGCATTTTCTCTCTGGTGTTCTTCTTGGCCCTGCCAAATTCAGAATCTGTCATTACTTGCTTCGTAGGATTTGTGTCTCTTCCTTGACCTCCTGTTTCTCATCTGTAACTAGGGCTAGTTCATCAACATCTCAGTAATAATTAAAACATTACTGGCCAATATTGACTGAGAACTCACTGTACTAGCATTGCTTTTACTGTTCTATTGTGTTATTATACTCCTCGCATCCCCCAGCCTTGTCATGTTAGGCACAGATGACCCATAATTTCCATTTCTTGTATTATTGCTGAACTTGAGGCCTTACCACAAGCTGGGATTATTCTAATTGCCTCCAGCAGGTCTTGTATGCCAAGGGTTTTTGTACTGTGTTTTGCATATCAGAGTTTGCTTAATATTTCTCAACACTTTGATCTGTCAGTTCCCTCTAAGTCTTTGCTGCCTCCTTTTCCCTGAGGTAAAGCTCAAACTTCAGCACAGGCACAGGTTTGTGTCTCCCACTGCTTCCCATAGGAATGTTTAGCAAAAGCACACATGTGTTTTGTCCAGCTTTTTGCTCCTACATGGCTGCAAACTAATGCATCTTCCTGCTCTCCTTTTTCCAGCAGGAAATAAATACTTTTGCACTTGAATAGCAGACCTTATCTGTGTCTACTGCTGTGTGTACCCACTTGTTAACTCTCTTATTGTCTTGAAATTGAGTTATTTCTATTTGACTTTTCAAAGTCATGAACACCTTAGAAGAGAACCTGAACTTGAAAATTCCCCAACTCACCCATCACAATGCATAGAGTAAACAGTTGAAATATACTTTCCTCTAGAGTTGTAAGTCAAGTTGTAACTCAGGATAAAAAGCTTTATTTTGCAGAATGAGGACACGGTATTCCTTTCTGCAATCTTGTTCTTCATCAATGCATGATAGGTTGGCTCATTGTTAGCCAACTGATGAACAAAGAAGCCAGTACTCTTAAATATCCTAATGTTTCTGTACATTGAAACAGTGAAAATACTGTCATCATCTTCATCAGTATTGTCTATTAATAAAAAAATGCAAGTCTGGAGTTCTGGTGGCTTTCATCATGTACTATTTTGCATAATTTCTTCTAGTGTTAATGATATGAACCAACACTGTAGATTCTCAGGGTAGCTATGGGTGACAGTCTCATGGATATGGTACTGAGAGTTGCTTTGTCATGCTTTAGTCAGCAGTTTTCAAAACACTACATAAATACACTTGAATCTGCAGAGTAGCTGAACCTCTATTGCTTATTAAAATAAAAGTTAGTGAAAAGAGGGAGTCTGCTTCACTTGCCATTTTCAGATTGAGGGCCTTCTTTCTCACATTCTCCAGTGTTTATTTTGTTCTGAGATCTTGGTCTCATTATAGTTTACATTTTGTTCTCTTAACTTTTGCTGCTTATTTAATTGAGAATATTTTGATGAGAAAAATGTTTAAAATACTGTAGTTGTAAAGCATAATCCAGGGTCATGTAGAGGTTTTAATTGATCCCTAAGATGAATGAATGTAACTCCCCAGTGAAGGGCCTCCTTTTCATTATTTCTCAAGGCCTTTATCCCATCTCGATCAGCTTAATGTTTTTGGCCAATTGCACTCTGACTTACGTTGCTTTTAAAGCTTTGACTTTATAACCTAGAGGCTGAAGCCAGAGTAAGCTGGATAACTTATTTCTGTGCTATTTATTGCACAAGGCATTAAAAACAGCACCAACATGGTCATCTGTTTTACTTTTTGTAGACTCTATCATCGCTTTAATTGGTTGTTGTTGGAACAGATGTTTTAAAACGAATATTTTGGCATGACTGTATTTGCCCGTAATTTCTGATGACTTGCAGGGCTTTCATATCTGCATAAGAAAAAGAGCTCAGGGCCACCAGAGCAGAGCACCTGGGGCCTTTTCTGGTCCAAGGGAGAGATATTAAAGATGCTGGGATGAGCTATGCAGGTGAGGGGAGAGGGGAGGGGAAGAAATTTGTGGAAAGGAGCATAATCTTCAAAAGCTTGGGCTAGCATGTAGAAACTTCTGTATTTACAGTCAGTGGAACATTCATTAGCAATCCAAATGTCAAACCACCTTGTAGGATGGCTTTAAGAATGCAAAATCAAGTATTTGTTGTTTTAGGTAAGCAAAATTTAAAAATAAAATTGTCTATTTAGAGATCTTATGATCCAACCTAGGCTTTTGTATCTTTGTTGATCTTTGTAATGAACTGACTTCAGACAGGAACATGAACTTGTTTCATCTACCATAGGCAGACAATACAGTGATTATTTTTGCTTTTGTTTTTTTTAATTAGGGAATTCATAGAAAAGCATCAGTGCTGATTTCTAAAATATTTGTTTCCATGTTTGGGTCAAAATATACTGCTCAACTTGGTATCTTATATCAGTGTTTGCAAAGTAATACCATGGTTCAGTATTTTGAAAAATTTTGGACTCAGAAAGTTTCTTAAGAATAAAGGGATTATCTTAAGGGTTTTATACTATTTGAATCATCTTTTCTGCCTCTTAAAATTTTTGTATAGGTGGAGAAATTTTCTACTTTTTAAAAATTTTATATAGATGGTTAAACCTAGAACACACACCTAATAAATTAACATAATGTCTTTTATTGAGTGGTTGAGACAAATGCTATTGTCTAACAAAGCTCCTCTTAGTTAATTGATAAACACTCATTGGTTTGGAACTGTACCATTATGATTATACAGACAATGTTAGTTACAATAAACTAGGCAGATGCTGCTGAATTTATAATCAGATTTTCTTGATGTAGAAATTTCTTGCTTCCCACCCCAAATGTACCTTATAGGTAAGGTGGGTGGGAAGCAAGAAATTCTTCTTGTCATTGCATCACTAACATGGTATTCATTTGGAGCATAACAGTTACTTCCTACTCTCTTATTGATAAATTGCTGAAAGAACTAGCAAGCAACCAGATATTCTTTGTATATAAGCTGTAGCTTGTTGGTGAAGTGCTGCCTGGTTTCCACAGTGTTGTTATTGCCTTGTTAGCTGATAACTTCGTTGTTTGTTCAAGTCCTAAGTTGAAATTCTAAGGGTTTTCTTGGATGTTAGTATAACTTTCTATGTGATGTCTGAAATGATATGATGATGAGTTGATCAATTAAAAAATTGTGTAGCCACCTAAGTCACTTACAGTCACTAAAATGTCAAATCTTTCCTGCTGTGAATGAAGCTGCAAATCAAAGCACATGGTAGACTATATCTATGAATCATATTTTCTTTTGTGATTGTTATTTATTTTTACGTGTTATTGAGGGACAGAATGGGAGGGACTTAATTCTTAACAGGTTTCTGCTCTTATATAATTTATCAAGGTCTAAAGTAATGAGAATTGTTTTTGTCAAGTTTATGATTCTCAACCTTCATAGAATAGTTTTTCCCAGCTGATCAGAAAAATAAAAGTGTGGTTTCTTTGAAATACCATCACTCATCATCTTCAAAAGAGCTTTAACTTTTTAGAGGCTGTTCACATCCAAGTTGACACTAAAAGCCTCACTATTACAGGATAGAAGAAATGGTATTTCTAGTTTATGCCTGGAGAAAGAACTCAGAAGTCTTTCTGCCAGTGATTATAGACTTCTTTGATGACTGAGTGGGGCTAGAGTATTTTTTTCTCCAAGTGTCCTGAAAATCACTTTGGCAACTTATGTAATATTTTTTCTTCATAAAAATGGATCCTGTGTGAAATAAGACCTTGCATGCCCTTTTT
>PVHY01010067.1:0-51311 GCA_004024945.1 Uropsilus gracilis
GTGACAACAGCCGGGAGACGCCACAGTCTGCTCCAGGTAGGGAGCGTATCCTACCTGTCTCAGGTGGTCTCCTCCCCAGGTGCGGGTGGGCTACCTGCTTCTCTCAGCAGGGTCGGAGTCCCCTTTGCAGCTGCCTCTTTTGTCCGCGAGAGCCTCAGTCCGCTCTCAGGACTTTGGGATGGGCGCCGTTAACTCCCTGCAGAAAAAAACTTAAAAACACAGTTTAAACTTTTGTGAGTTCTTTTCCCCATGCCCAGCCTTCTCAGCCAAAATACCAAACCAATGCAACACTATTAGTGCAGACTAATTTAACTAACAAAGTGATTTTTTTAAATATTCCTAATCACTACACAAGAAACATGTAAGGAAACTCCGATTACATTAACATTGTCCAAAACCTTTCTCAGCATTTCCAGTCTTTTCCAGATTGCCCAAAAACCCTCAGTCTCTCAGTCCTGATCATCTCACCAATGTCAGCCAGTCAGAGTTCCTCTCCACGTGTTTGAAGACATCTTTCTTTGGGGCACTCCTTTGGCGTGCTCCATCCTGTCTTCCACGCTGCCTTCTCCTGTTGTCTTCAGGTAGCAGGAACTTCATGGTACCGGACCCAGCCAAGTTCACTTTCTTTTCAGGCCTATAGCTGGTAGAGATATGCTTATAACCATGTGAGCCTGGATCAAACCTTCTTTTGTTACTGATTGCTTCATGTTTTACATAAAAGTCTGGTTCTAAATAGACTCAGGTGCCACAGTCCAGAGAGAGAGGCTATGAAACTTCCATCTGAGTTTCAGCTTAAGTGCCAATCATTACCCTCCCCCTCAGGACCATATGATCACATCACTGCTGACTTGAGACAGCCAGTGTCTCAGATGGCATCTTCTCACCCCCTCCAACTTGAAGCAGGCATTTCACACAAAGTCCCACCTATAGAAAGTTCAACTCAAGAAGGAGTTGCACAGATTCAATTTTTTCATCTTCTTGGTAAACAGGCCCCAAAATTTCCAATATACACAGATTCCAAGTTTTCCAGTGAAGTATCATCTCTTTTAAAGAAGTCCAAATTTCAATTTTCAAAACCAAAGAACCAAACTTGTGATTCTTGCAACTTTTCCTCTTCCCCAAGTTGGCCAAGTCTGGGGCTGCTGAGCTTCCTGACCAAGACCTTGATAGCCTTTCTCACCACACTACTTTTCTTGCAGCTCTTATTCTTTCATGCCTGACCCCACTGCTTCTTTTCACACTTCTCCTCATGGTGAGAGCAACATCTGAGCTCTTTCTCCTTTTTTTCTCCTGGGCACCCCTTTCCAGCTGTGCCCCATCAGCCCCTACTTACACTACTGAGTTGGGAAGAATTTTGGTTGCCTTGTTTTAATTTCATTTCTGGCATTTTCCCTTATTGTTTAACTTTTAATCTCCCAAAACAATGGGTTGCATACTTTTTTCAGTTGGAAATATGTTGTGGTGAAAACAAAAATGGTTCTATAACATGGCAGTGGTTCATTCAGGAAATACTTGAGTGCTTTACTGAGATGCCTCAAGGATAGTGTTCATGGATTTCCCTTATTCACATGTAGGAAGTGCTGGCATGTGGTTGAGCAGTGTAAATTCAAGTCCAGTAAACATTGCAGTTCCTGGAAGGAGTCTTGTATGCTTCTCATCCTCTCTTTTATTCCCCTTCAGCTCGCAACACACACTTTCTCAAGGAACTGCTGTTAAAGCAAAAATTTCTCCATACCTGGCAAACTTTTAGACTGATGTAGTAAAGAAGTCATAGATATGCTGGTTAATGTCACCGTGTTCACTATGATTTTACAAACTTGTGTACAGAGAGTCTTACCAGTGATCAAAAATTTCAAGCTATATTCAACTGTGAACTGGTAATGTAGAATTAATGCTAGCATTATTTGTGGTACCATTTTGTTATGCTTAATCAGAAGGACTGGAAATGTAAAGACAATTAAATATTTAATGTATGGTAGATACACTGCAGACTGCCTTACATAATTTAAGCTCAATACACCTATCATCTTCCTTCAACTTTAAATTTGCTGTTATGACCATTGATTAGCTCTCCAGTTGAATCTACCATGTTCTTGTTCTTTTCCATACTGACATGAGCCCCACTGTACTGTGTTACTATTCACTGAGTGAATACTCCATGCCTTCCTTTAAGCTTATGGTAGATACTCCATAAAAATCTTGAATGAATAATTTTAGGAATGGAATGGATTAAGGTAGATAGGTAGGTAGGTAGGTAGGTGTATTTCCAAATTTGTGAACTATCCTACCACCTCTTTTCTACCTTGCTCAAGGAAATAGTAGATTGACCACTAAATCAAGAACTGACCTAACCGTGGACACAGGTAGATTAGTCCCAGCTTGTCTTCCACTCCCCATCTTTTCCTTATAGAAGGTATAATTTTGGATTTAGTTTCCTTTCCCCCTCACATCTCTGAGTGTCTGGTGGACCCAGGTAAATCAGGTGATGCCAGAGTAGAAAGATGTGGTTAATAACCAGTATCTTGAGGGGAAGCTATGAAGTGAACATGAGTACGAACCTGGATGGCCCTGTGTGGATTCAACTAACTTGTTTAGGATCAAGTTGAGCCCCAGCTGCACTATGGCTTCATGCTGATACACTCTGCCTCCTGAAGTAATGATTGTATTTTTGCATTAGAGTATCCTTTTCCCCATATTGCTTTTTGCTATAGAGCTGTCTGCTGCACATATCCACTTTAATATCAAGTGTAGCTCTGACTGGTGTGATGTGGCGTGTTCTGCAGTTTGTGGAAATATGTGGTCTGCTTTGACCTTTATGATGGATCTTCCAGGATTGTCTGCCTGTCCTCCATTAAAACCATGTCTGCTAGCTACAGAAAGGTAAGGAGGCAGCCTAATTTCTAAAGCCTCCATTGTCTGGCAGTTTTGGAAACTTCCCTTGTCAGGTCATTTTCTTAGCCTGAGAGCCACTGGTTTAGAATTCTTTTATTTTTGACATCAAATAATTTATTTAAATATAAATTTACATCTTTGTAATTCCCAGGATTCACCGCCCCACCCTCCCTGATCATTCCCCCTCTGTCCCCCCCAACCGACCTGGAGTTGTGTACATCAATTTTGTTGTTAGCTTTTTTTGTTTGTTTAAAAGTTTGTTTTGTTTTTGACTTTTGTTCGTAGCTTTTTGTTTATCTTTTCCAAGTCCCATATAATAGTGAAACCATTTGGTGTCTGTCTTTACCTTTTTGAAATGTTTCTGCTAATATGATTTCTTCTAGGTGTGTCCATGTTATCATAAATTCTTCTATTTTGTCATTTTAATTGATGAGTAATATTCCTTTGTGTATATATATATGTATATATATATACACTATATATATACATATATATGTGTGTATATATATATATATACACACATATATATATATACCACATCTTTTTCATCCACTCATCATCTGTTCTGGGGCATTTGGGTTGTTTCCATGTCCTTGCAATGATAAATAGTGCTGCAATAAATATGCAGGTGCAGGTGTCCCTTTGTACCCATACCGAGGTCTCATTTGGGTAGGTAGATTCCCAGAAGAGCCATTGCTGGGTAAAAGGGTAGTACCATTTTCATGTGTTTGAGGGTCCTCCACACCGCTTTCCATAGTGGCCGGACCAGTTTACATTCCCACCAGCAGTGCAAGAGTGTTCCTTTCTCTCCACATCCACACTAGCACTTGTTGTTGCCTGTTTTTTTTTTTAATGTAGGCTATTCTCACTGGTGTAAAGTGGTATCTTGTTGTGGTTTTGATTTGCATTTCCTTTATTGCTAGTGACTTTGAACAATTTTTCATGTGCCTGTTGGCCATTTGTATCTCCTCTTTGGAAAAGTGTCTTTTTAGTTCTTCTCCCCATTTTTAAAAATTTTTTTATTTATATATATTTTACATCATTTCAGTCCCTGGGGGTCACCCACCACCTCTCCTTTCCACCCGCTCCAGCTGGTCCCCATACTCCCCTTGTGCAGTTTCATTTGGTTGACCATATATTAGTGAAGCCATTTGGTTTCTGTCCCTTTCTATCTGGCTCATTTCTGCTAGAATGATTTCTTGTAGGTACATCCAGGTTTCCATAAGTTCATCAAATTTGTTATTTTTAATTGATGAGTAATACTCCATTGTGTATATATACCACATCTTTTTCATCCACTCATCTTTCTGGGGCATTTGGGTTGTTTCCATGACCTTGCAATTATAAATAGTGCTGCAATAAACATCTGAGCACAGGTGTCTTTTTGTACCCACATTGAGGTCTCCTTTGGGTAGATTCCCAGAGGTGCGACTGCTGGATAAAATGGTAATTCCATTTTCATTAGTTTGAGGGTTCTCCATACTGTTTTCCATAGTGGCTGGATGAGTTTACATTCCCACCAGCTGTGTAAGAGTGTTCCTTTCTCTCAACATCCACGCCAGCACTTGTTGTTGCCTGTTTTTTTGATGTAGGCCATTCTTACTGGTGTAAGGTGGTATCTCATTGTGGTTTTGATTTGCATTTCTCTGATTGCTAGTGACATTGAGCACATTGTACAAAAATTAATTCAAAATGGATAAAAGACTTAGATATCAAACCAGAAACCATAACAACTTAGAGGAAAACTTAGGCAAAACCCTCCAAGAAGTACAATTCAGAAATCCCGTTCTGGAATCATCTGCTTCTCCCCAATTTTTGATTGGGTTTCTTGTTTTGTTTTTGTTTATTTGTGTAAGTTCCTTGTGAATCTTCTTTATTAAGCCCTTACACTCTTGTAGAGGGCAAAATTTTTTCCCCATTCTGATGGGCTTCTCTTAGTTTTTTTCTGTTTTGTCTTTGGCTGTAGAAAAAGTTTTTTAATTTAATGTAGTCCCATCTGTTTATGTTTTCCTTCATTCTTTTGCTATCTGTAGATGTTTCTAGAAAGGGATTTCTGAATTGTAATTCATGGAGAGTTTTGCTTAGGTTTTCTTCTATGTATGCTATGGTTTTGGGTCTGACGTTTAAGTATTTTATCCATTTTGAGTTGGTTTTTGTGCAAGGTGTGAGGATGATATCTTCTTCCATTTTTTTTGCAGATTTTAGTCCAATTTTCCCAGCACCATTTAGAGAGACTATCTTTGTTCCAATGTAAATTTTCCCTCCTTTGTCAAATATTGGTTGACTATACATGTGTGGTTTTATTTCCAGGCACTCAATTCTGTTCCATTGGTCTGCTTGTCTGTTGTACCAGCACCATGCTGGTTAATTTTTATGACTTTGTAGTCTAACTGCAAGTCTGGAATCGTTAGGCCTCCATTCTCTTTTTTTGGCTAGCAGGCTTTTTGATATTTGAGCCTTTTGCTATTCCATATGAACTTCTGTAATTGTTTTTCTATCTCTTTAAAGAATGTCATTGGAATTTTTATAGGGATTGCATTGAATATGTAGATTGCTTTGGGAAGGATGGTCATTTTGATGATGTTAATTCTTCCAATCCATGAGCAGAGGATGTATTTCCATTTCTTTCACGTGTTTTGTCAGGTTTATTCCCAGGTATTTAATTGTGTTGGGTGCAATGTTGAATAGGATGACTTTTTTAATTTCTTCTTCTTCTTGGCATTTTGCGTATAGAAAGGCTACTGACTTCTGTGTGTTGATTTTGTTATCGGCTGCCTTACTCAACTATTTTATGGTCTCAAGAAGTTTTTCTGTAGATTTTTGAGGTTCTCTACATAAAGAATCGTATCATCTGCATATAATGATAGCTTCAGTTCCTCTTTTCCTATTTGTATCCCAATTATCTCTTTCTCTTGCCTTATTGCCCTGGCTAGAACTTCCAGTACAATATTAAAAAGTAGTGGAGAGAGTGGACATCCTTGCCTGGTTCCAGACCTTAATTGGAATGGTTGTAGTTTTTCCCCATTGAAGATGATGTTTGCTGTAGGTTTGTCATAGATGGCTTTTATTATGTTGAGGTATGTTCCTTTGATCCCCAATGTTTCAAGGGTTTTTATCATAAATGGGGGTTGAATTTTGTCGAATGCTTTTTCTGCATCTATTGATAAGATCGTGTGGTTTTTCTTTTTCTTCTTGTTGATGTAGTGGATTATATTAATTGTTTTCCGGATGTTGAACCATCCTTGTGCCCTGGGATACATCCCACTTGGTCGTGGTGTATAATGCTTTTTAAGCATTGTAGGATTCTATTTGCTAGTATTTTGCTTAAAATTTTTGTATCCGTGTTCATTAGGGAAATTGTTCTATAGTTTTCATTCTTGATGCTGTCCTTATTTGGTTTCAGTATGAGTGTAATATTTGCTTCATAGAATGTGTTTAGAAGCTTTTCTTCTTTCTCAATTTTTTGGAAGTGTTTTAGTAGAGTAGGTGTTATTTCCTCTTTAAATGTTATGTAGAATTCATTTGTAAATCCATCTGGTCCTGGGCTCTTGTTTTTAGGGAGGGTTTTTATGACTGTTTCAATGTCAATGTTGTGATTGGATTATTTAGGTTTTCTATTTCTTCTTTTTTCAATTTTGAGTGGTTGTATTTTTCCAAGAATCTGTCCATCTCATCCAAGTTGTTGTATTTGTTTCCATATAGGTGTTCATAGTAGTCTCTGATTATCCTGTGGATTTCTTTTGTGTCTGTAGTAATTTCTCCTTTTTCATTTGTGATTCTGCTTATTTGAGTGTTTTCTCTTCTTTTCTTTGTGAGCGTTGCAAGAGGTTTATCAATTTTATTTATTTTTTCAGAGAACCAGCTCTTCGTTTTGTTGATCTTCTGGATACTGTTTTTGGTTTCCAGGTTATTTATTTCTTCTTTGATTTTTATTATTTCTTGTCTTCTGCTGGGTTTTGGCTTTTCCTGTTGTTCGTTTTCTAGTTTTTCGAGTTGGGACATGAGGATTTTTCTTTGCATAGCTTCTTTGTGTTTGATATGGGCATGCATTGCTCTTACATATGCTTTTCCTTAGTCCCAGATATTTTGAAAAGTTGTGTCTTCTTTTTCATTCATTTCAAAGTAGGTTTTAATTTCTTCTTTATTTCTTCAATTACACATTCTTCGTTTAGCAGCATATTGTTTAGTCTCTAAGTACTGGCCACTCTTGTTGCTTTCTCTTCATTTTTAATTTCTAGTTTGATGCTTTATAATCTGAGAAAAAGGTTGGTATAATTTTAATTTTTGTATATTATTCAAATTTGTCTTGTGTCCTAGTATATGGTCAATTTTATAGAAGGATCCATGTGCATTTGAAAAGAATGTGTATTCTTTTCCTTGGGAGTACAGTGTCCTGTATATATCTATGAGTTCCACTTGGTCTAGGTCTTCTTTTAAAGCTTTTGTGTCTTTGTTTAGTTTCTGTTTTGTTCATCTGTCCTTTGGTGTCAGTGGGGTGTTAAAGTCTCCACTACATATTTGTTTTCATCAATATTTGTTTTCAGATTTGCTAGTAGCTGCCATATGAATCTTGGTGCTCCCTCATTTGGTTCATATATGTTGATAATGTTATGTATTTCTGGTGGGTTGTACCCTGTTTTATTAGGTAGTGACCATCTTTATCCCTTGTTACTTTTTTTTTTATTTTGAAATACGCTTTGTCTGCTATTAGAATGGCTACCCCTGCCTTTTATGGGCGGGGGGCATTTGTTTCTAGGGTTGTTTTCCATCCTTTTACCTTCAGTCTATGCTTGTTTCTGGAGATTAGATGTGTTTCTTGAAGGCAGCAGAAAGTTGGGTTCTGCCTTTTGATCCAGTCCGCTGCTCTGTGTATCTTTATGCTGAATTAAGACCATTAATATTTAGAGTTATTATTGATGTTTGAGGTTCTAGAGTTGGTTTTCTGGTAGACATTTTAAGGTTCCCATAGTTTCTTGTTATGTTTGTTCTATTTATTCTTCTGAGGTCTTTGTACTTGAGACTTCTTGCAAGATTTCTTGTAGTGGGAGTTTGGTGGTAGCAAATTTCTGGAAACTTTGCTTTTCTGAGAAGATTCTAATTTTTCCTTCATAAAGAAGGACAGCTTTGCAGGGTAGAGTATTCAAAAAGTATATCTCTTTTTGTCTTGGAGTTTTTTGATGATGTGGCTCCATTCTTTCCTTGCTTAGAGAGACTCTTCTGAGAAATCTGAGGTCAGCCTAATGGGTTTTTCTTTGTAGGTTATCTCTTTTTTCTCTCTAGTCATTCTCATTATTTTTAATTTGTCTTGGGTTCTTGGAAGTTTTACAATGATGTGCCTGGCTGTAGACTGTTTTTTTCATTAAACTAGTTTGCTGTTCTTTTTGCTTCCTGTACTTCTTTTTTCATTTTGTTTTTCAGATTTGGGAAATTCTCTTCCATTATTTCTTTTAAAAAAACACTCATTTCCTATGTCTTTCTCTTCTCCTTCTGGGATTCTTTGATTCTTAAATTTCCTTTCTTTAAAGTATCTGATATCTCTGATTTTTTTCTTCTGTATTCCTACTTCTCTCTTTTTCTCTTTTCATTCTATTTCTGTATCCTCTAGTGTGCTGATTCGTTCTTCAGTTTTTTCTAGTCTGCTTTCATGGCTTTTCTCTGCATTTTTGATATCTTCTATTACTCCTCTTATAAACTGTGCCTCCTTCAGTTTCTTACTTTGTTTCAATCTCTTTCTGTGTTCGACAATTGTAATGTTCATTTTGCTGCATTCCTTTCTTGTATTTTTCTATTTCTCCTCTTATCTCATTAAGTGTTTTTATCATGATGTGTCTGAATTCTTTATCTGTCATATTAGCCAATTCTTCAAAGTCCTCCTTGTTGGTTTCAGGAAATTGTTTATCCTTCGGTGAAGAATTGTTTCCCTTTGGGCTTGCTTGTGTGTTTGTACTTTTCTTCCTTCCCGTGTTTTCTCCTTGGACTTGTTCTACGTATTGAGTGACTGCTGCTCGGGTATTAGTTGACATGTTGTAGAGTACGTGTCTGTGGTTATTGTTTTTCTGTCTGAATTGCTTCTTGTTTCTGTGGGTTGTATTGGGGGAAGTAGTCCTTTCCTTGTCTCAGCTGCTGTCGAAAGCCGCACCTGCCCTTCTGGACTTGAATGTCAGCACTGATATTCTGCAGCTCCTCTCTGCAATCTGTCACTGAAGGAGCCAAAAGACTGTTAAATTTGAGTCTCTGCAGGAGGCCTTACATATATGGAAATCTCTGATATACAAACCCCAATTCCAAGTTTCTCCAGAAGACAGCTTATGACTTTTTCCAGTTTGTGTCTGAGTTGCTGTGGTGTTGAGTTTCTGTGCTTTCTATACTTGTACTTGATTTACATTGATAACTTTTAATCTAGAGTTTTTTTTCACATGTGTGTGTGTCTGCTGTCAGTAATTTCCAAGCTGTGATTTGTTTGTTTATATTTGCTCACCATTTCTTTTTGACTTCCATAAATTCATTTTTGTGTTTTTGTGTACAGCTGAGGTTTTGCTTATAGTCTTTATCAATGCTGGTGCCACGGTAGAACGATGTGGAACAGGTGGAACAGTACCTCTGTAGCAGGTGGTGGGTTGGGTAGGGGGTGGTGTGCAGGATAGCTGGTGGCAGGCTTCAGAGGGAATGACAGGGAGGCATGTCCGAGGGATACCCCACGCTGATGCAGGCTGGTTGGGCACCTTAAATGCATGATATGGCATGGTACCTGGATAGCGGGTGGTGGGCTGGGTAGTGGGTGGCAGGCTTCAGAAGGAGAGGCTGGGAGGCGTGTCCAGGGACGCCCCACACTGATGTTAGCTGGTTGTGCACCCAAAGTCACATAATGTGGCATGATACCTAGGTATCAGGGGGCATGTTTCAGGGGCAGTGTCTGAGGGATACCCCTCGCTGATCGCGATGGTGGGGTGCCTGAAGTTGCAAGGTGTGGTGCAGTGTTTTGGTAGCGGGTGGCTGTCATCAGAAGGAATGCTGGGAAACGTGTCCAAGGGATGACCCGTGGTGCTGCACACTGATTGGACGCGGTAGTGGCACGTTGTCGTTTGGGACCTGAGTAGCAAATGGCTGGCTTCAAAGGGAGAAGCTGATAGTTGTGTCTGAGGGAACTGGAGTAATGCGCGTTGGAGGGGCACCCAAATTTGCATGATGTGGCGTGGTACCTGGTTGAGAGTTGCGAGCATGGTAGTGAGTGGCAGGACATTGGAGTGGCTGGGAGGCGTCTACGAGGGATGCCCCACGCTGATGCTAGCTGGTTGGGTGCCCTAAGTGGCACAATGTGTACCTGGGTAGCAGGTGGTGGAGTACAGAGGGAGTGGCTCTGTAGTGGGTACATTGGTACCAGGGTAGTGGGTGGCGAGATACAGAGGGAGTGGCTAGAGTAGTGTCCAAGGGAGTGACTGGAAGGCATGTCCAGGGATGTGCCATGCTGATGCACGCAGACTGCATGCCTGATGTGTCACAAGTGGTGAGCTACCTGGGTAGTGGGTGTCGGGTTTCAGTGGGAGTGGCTGGAAGGCATGCCTGGGGTTCATCCTGTGCTAATGCGTGCTGGTTGGGTGCCCAAAGTAGCACAATGTGAGCAATACCTGGTTAGCGGGAGGCAAACTGGGTAGCGGATGGCGGGTTTCAGAGGGAGTGGCTGGGAGGTAGGTCCTAGGGGGGATGCCCCGCGCTATGCGCGCTGGTTGGGCGCCAAAAGTGGCATGATGTGGCGCAACACATGGGTAGCAGGTGGCGAGCTAGGTAGCAGTTGGTGGGCTTCTGTGAGAATGGCATGTTTGAGGGACGCCTCACAATGATACGCCTGTTGGGCGCCCGAGTGCACAATGTTGCACGGTACATGGGTAGCGTGAGGCGGGCTTCAAAGTGTGTGGCTGGGAGCCGTGTCTGAGGGATGCCTCGGGCTGATGCAAACTGGTTGGGCGCCCAAGGTGGCACAATGTGGCGTGGTACCTACCTGGTTAGCAGTTGGCCAGTTTCATAGGGAGTGGCTGGCATGCATGTCTGAGGGATGTCTGCGCTTGAGTGCTGGTTGAGCACCTGAAGTGGCATGATGAGGCACGGTACCAGATAAGGTGTGGTGGGCTGGATAGCAGGTGGTGGTCTTTATAGGAAGTAGCTGGGAGGTGTGTCAGAGGGAAGCCCCATGCTGATGCATGCTGGTTGAGCACACAAAGTGGCACAATATGGTGCGATACTGGGTAACTGCTGTTAGGCTGAATAGCAGGTGGCGGGCTCAGAGGGTGTGGCTGGGAGGCATGTCCGAGGGATGACTCGCACTGATGCACTCTGGATGGGCACCCAAAGAGCATGGTGTGGCGTGGTTCCAGGGTAGTGTGTGGTGGGCTGGGTAGTGGGTGGCAGATTTCAGAGGGAGTGGCTGGGGGGGTGTGTTTGAGGGATGCCCCGTGCTGATTCATGCTGGTGGGCATCCGAAGTGACACGATGTAGCGCAGTACCTGGGTAGCAGTGGGGGGTTTCAGAGGGAATGGCTTGGAGACGTGTCTGAGGGACATCCCACGCTTATTCCCAAAGTGGAATGATGTTGGAAATGTTGAAACTAAACTGCTGGAACACAGACGGTAAGGTATCATCTTCTACTGCATAAGTATACAAGCTAAATGTACAATATACAGAATGCTCCTAAACACAGGGAAGTGATGAGAAGAAAAGGTAATATAAAAAGAGCTCCTTTACAGTCTGTTAGCTTTCAAGAGCATTTTCACTGAAGAGGCAGTGAAGGGTAATTAAACTCCAAAATCCTCAGGAATTTTCAGGAAAACAAGATTTTCCAATAATGTTGGAAATCGTGAAACTAAACTGCTGGAATACAGACGGTAAGGTATCATCTTCTACTGCATAAGTGTACATAGAGATTGCTTCCATGCATAGGCAGGTGATGAAAGAAAAGGTAGACTATAAAGAGCTCCTTTGGAGCCTGTTAGGTTTTCAAGACCGTTTACGCTTAATATACTGCTAGGTGTACCGAAATGCTGAAATACACAGGATATTCTATGACAACAAACTTGTCCAAGAATGATGGAAATTGTGAAGCTAAACTTCTGGAATAGAGACAGTTCATTTCATCTTCTGCTTCATTGAGTGTACAAGATCCAGAGATATCTCCTATTCACAGACAAGTGCAGATATATACAGTAATATATAAATAACTTCTGTAGAGTTTCTTTGGTTTCAGGAGAGTTTTTGCTGAATATGCACCTAAGTGTACAGAAAGCATGAAATCCTCAGGATTCTGCATGATAAGAAGCTTTACCAATAACGTGGAAGCCCTGAAACTAAACTGCTGCAAAAGAGACAGTTGTGTATCTTCTTCTACTGCATAAGTGTACAAGATAAAGAATGCTTCTCTGCACAGACAAGTAATGAGAAGACACAGTAAAATATAAAGAGCTCCTTTGGAGTCTGTAAGGTTTCATGGGCATTTTTGCTGAATATGTGCCTGAGTGTACTGTAAGGCTGAAATCTTCAGGATATTCCATAAAAACAAACTTTTCCAAGAGGTGTTAAAAATCATGAAACAACTGCTGGAATAGAGACTTGAAACGCTGAGGAAATGGACTTTCATGGGACTTGCCTGCAATTTCAGCGAAAACACTCTGAAAACCAAACAGATCTCAAAGGAGCTCTTTATATCTTACTGTAACTTCTCTGTATGTTGTGGTAAAGAGAAGAAATCTCTGTATGTTGTGGAGTAGAACTTAATGAAGTAGAACAGAATACCTGTCCTTATCACCTCCATTCCTTTCTTTCGTGATTTCCAGCTCTTCTAGGAAACACTAGTTTTCACTCGAAGCACTGAGGATTTCAGCCTTTCAGAGGACTTGCCTCATTTTCAGTGAAAATGCTCTTGAAACCAAAAGAACTGCAAAGGAGCTCCTTGTATTTTACTGTAGCTTCTCTGTACTTTGCTGTACAGGGGAGAATTCCATGTGTGTTGTATGCTTAATGGAGTAGAACAGGTTACCTGTCCATCTCACCCTCAGCTCTTTAGTTTCATGATGTCTAGGAATTCTTGGAAACCCTTGTATTCACTCGAGACATTGAGGATTTCAACCTTTACAGGGACTTGCCTGTGTTTGCAGCGAAAATGCACTTGTAACCAAACACAGCAAAGGAGCACATTATATCTTGCGGAAACTTTTCTGTACTTTGCTGTATTGAGAAGAAATCTCTGTATGTTGTACGTTTAATGGAGATGAACTGTACACCTGTTCAATTCACCACTACCTCTGTAGTTTCATGATATCAAATATTTCATGTAAACTTTTGCTCTCATGCAAAATCCTGATGATTTTGGCCTTTCATGCAAGCTGCTAGCATTTACAGCAAGAACGCTCCTGAATCCAAACAGACTCCAAAGAGCAGTATATCTCTTACAGTAACTTCTCTGTACTTTGATTTAGAGATGAAATCTCTATGTTAAACACTTCATGGAGTACAATAGGATATAAGTCCATCTCACCTCCAGCTCCTAAGTTGAGATTACTAGCACTTCTTATTAACCCTTGTTTCATTCAAATTCCTATGGATTTTGGCATTTCAGGTGAACTGCGAGCGATTTCAGCGAGCTGCCTGAGTGCTGTGGAGTCAGTAACTGTCTCAGACGATTCTGGTTGCAGAGTTTTGGTAAATTCCAAGCTCACAGGTGGACTTGAGATATTTCTATACTGGGTGTGGTTTGCATGTTGACTCTGAACCTGATAGGGAAGTGTCAACTCAGGGTGTTCTGGAGGAGTTAGAAGTACTCCAGTGCCCGTGCAAGCTTTTCCTATGTCAGATTCGTCAGATTCCTGCTCGCCCCCCACCTCTTGTTTGTCCTTCCAGGAGACCTACTTGGATGAGAGGTTTCTGTGTTTCCTGTGCTGGGAGGTGAGAAGTGGGCCTGGTGGCAATGACCTGAGTTCTTCCTTGCCTCGAAGATGTCATGGTCTTTGAAGGGATAGAAGTGTACCAATAAACATCAGGGTAGGAACTCCAGAGATTGAGCCAAACTGGTTTCTTCTATGGTAGGCTCAGGAAAGACAATGTATACAAGAGTTGATATTTGAATTGGGACTTGAAGGATTTGGACAAGTAGAGTTACCACCTTACATCCTGTCAGGCTTATCTGTGGTTCCTCTCAAGGGAGAGTTTTCCCTCCTCCTCCAATAAGTTGGTGTTTTTATTTTTCCGTATCTTGGGTTCCACAGTTTTGTCCCCCAAGAGACTTCACCTCTGTACTATGTTTCCCTAACACTTATCTGTTTATTCTAGTGTTTATTTATTATGAGCACCAATTACCAAGCACAGATATGGTGGAAGGAAGAAGGACAAGATCCAATCCTCAAATCATTCATCTCTGATGGTCTGTTGGGAGTTCTGCCCTTACACTGTATTATCAGGTAGACGAGTGTTATAATCGGTACAGTGTCATTTCTATGGAGGACAAGGACATTTTATGGTCTAAGTAGCATATGAATAAGTAACTCTAAAGCCAGTACTAGTTCTAAAGATTCCTCTGTGTTTATTGTATTGGTCTGGTGGAGACTAAAATGATGGCAGTTGACTCTGAGGTGCTTCTCCAGGACTGTAGAATGTTCTGCTTTCATGGTATACTTGGGAACTGCAGTAAGCCCGAATTGAAATGACCTGCTTTGATGTCGTCTTCATCCAGATTTAAATGCTAAGCCTGAACCTGCCCTGGGTGTGGAAGTGTGACCTCAGCTTGCTTTGGAGGAGCTATAGTTTGTTGCATGCTTGCAAAATGTTCCGCTTGCAGAACTCTGGAGTGGTGGTTCCCTGGACTGAAGGATGGTTCATGACATAGTATGAAGTAGAATGCTGACCTTGATCTTGACCTGAAGTTGGAACTGTCACCTGCTGAACAGATGGATGCTTAGCCAAAATGTCTTCAGATGACTCTGGAGGGTGAGCTGGTTTTCTTGTGTTGTTGGAAATGGTGCAATCACTGCCATGAGTTTTAGTATTTTGAGGAGTTTCCAGGTATACAGGTGGAACAGTGCTGTCTGACCCTGAACCTGCTTTGGGCTTGGAAGTGTTCTTTCATGTTGCTTTGGAGGAAATTCAGTTTGTTGCAGGATTGTAATTGGTTTTGCATCCACAGTACATCCTGTAGTTAAGGTAAGCTTCAGGTCCAAAAATTGACCTATGGCTTTACTCGAGACTGGATACTGGGCCTGAACTTGCTCTAGCTATGGAAGTTTCTGCCATAGGGCTGTGGGATATTCAGTCGTATGGATGTGGTGAGTCCTATGTTGAAAGAAGAAAATTTGACAGTGAGCAACATTGAATCCTGAGCTTGATCCTGACATGGAGTGGACCTGCCTCATTACAGACTGGAGATTGTGGCCCTGGAAGCTGAATTGTGGTTAACTGTTCTTATGGTATGCCTGGAGAAATGTCACCCTCACTGGGTTCTGAAGTCCTGTTAAGTCCCAGATCTGAAGGATCACTGTGAGTTCACTCAAGGCTGGATGCCAAACCTCGGGCGGCTCTAGATATGGAGGGCTTCCTTTACAGTACTTTAGAGGTGTATTCTGTTGGAGGTTTGTAGAATCTTCTGTCTCCATATTGCGTTCAAGACTTGTGTAAGCTCCAGTGTGATAGATTTAACAGTGACACAGGGTAAGTCTGAAATGCTGAGCGTGATACTGGCCTGAAGGGAGAACTGCCACTTTGCCATGGACTGGAGGTTGTGGTTCTGAAAGTTGAACTGGAGCTTGCGGGGCTAGAGGAGTTTCTAACTCAATAGCAGGCTCCAGAGGAGTAGGAAACTCCTGTTCAATTGGAGATTGTCTTTATATTGGGTTCTGAAGAATCTATAGGGAACTCTTGCAGACCCAGAGAGGATGCTACTTCTCAACGCTCTCTAGAGGCTGCACCTGGGGTTCCTGGAGCACTGGAGCGTATTCTGCCTCAGATGGTTGAGCTTGAGCTTCCTCTTGAACTAAAGATGGTGTTACCTTTGCAGAGAGCTTTGACCATTGAGAAAGTCTGTGAAGCTGAGGAAGAGAACTCTCTACTTTCTTGGGCAGCACAGGAAACTGATATGGGTTTTTTTGATGGGATAGAGACTTATTCAGGGACTCAGAAGTTAGAGTTGGTCCTCTTGAGAAAATGGAGGATGGCATGGAGCCTTTTGCTGGGTTGGAAGTTGGACCACTTCACTGGACTTTGGAGGATAAGCTGATATGTTCAGCTCAGCTTCAGGTGGTTCATTATCCTCAGGAGACTCTGATAGTTCATCTGGGAACTTCTGTTAGACAGAAGAAGTTCCTGCATTCTAAGGGGGATCCAGAGTCTGGGCTATCGCCTCTTGTTGGCCTGCTTAAATCCCAAGTTTTTCAGGGGATTCTGCAGATTGGTAAAGAGTTTGGAACTTCCCAGGGGGAGCTGGTGTTCCAACCGGATCGTTCTGCTGTACTGGATTCAGTTAACTTTCTTGGTGTGCCCTGGAGTTATGGTATCCCTCAGACCCACAGGTTTGACTGTGATATGAGGCAGCATGTGACGTTGAGCTTCACCTGTTTCAGGCTGAGTTACTATATTTATAGGGGACTCCGGGTACACTGGCACTCTGGCATCCTCACTGGGCTCTAGACTTGGGTTGAATCCCCCTGCAGAACTGGACTAAGTTCTACATCCACTTGAGACAGAACTGAATTTTCCTGTGGATACGGATCTTGCTGGACTGACGGATGTACCAACTGCTGTGAAGAGTCTTCAAGTTTATCTGGCAGCTCTTGTTGGGGTTCAGAAATTTCAATATTGTCAGTGAACTCTGGAGTTACAATAATTACTAAAGACATAGGTTTGGCAGTGAGATAGGACAATGTTGGAAGCTGAACTGATCCTAATCTGTGGAAGTTGCCACCATCTACTCCGGAGCAGGTACTACAACTTCATTAGAGAGCTCTGAAGTGTAAGCTGGAGTCACTTCTTGGATGGTGGAAGGTTCAACCTCCTCAGTGCTCTGAGGAAACTAGGCTGCAGCCTCCTGCAGGTACAGTATCCACATCATTAATGATAGGGTGTGCTAACACCACCACCCCCGCCATTGTCTCCTGTGTAAGATTTCAGTTTTCAAGGACAGATGCTAAAATGTGAAAATGACCTTAGTTGGAATTTCCCTTCAGGGAGATGCAGGGGGAGAAAGAAGTGAACTGATCAAGGTGAAACAGATTTCTTGGAAGGCGGGATATCAGGATATATAAAGGGTGTGCAAACAAAGAGAAGCATTCCTTTATGGAGATCGGATCGACAGAGTGATTCAATGGAGGAGAGATGGGAATCGGCCATCTTATAATGATGTGAGCCATGTGAGCTTGGCCATATACCCCCGAGGGCCTGCAACTCTTGGCTGGCCCAGGCTGGCAGCATGTGTGCTAGACGCAGTTAAGAGGTTTGCAGATTTGAGCAATGGAGATGAAATGGAAGAAAATGGCCTGCATCCAGAAAGCATGGAGAGATCAAAAATGAATATAACCTGGCCACCCAATGAAAACTAAAGACTGAAAATCTTACAGCAAGGTTCGCCTGGACCCAACAATGCAGTCCCTGACCTAGAGGAAAGACTAACATAGGAAAGAGAATAATGGACCAGCACAGCTAATAAACAACAAAGAGTGTGGTGTGAGAGAATGGAGGGAGCACCAAAGGGAGGAGGGAAGGGGAAAACATTTATAACAGAGAGGTTGTAACCCAAAGAACAAAATGTAATTGTTTATATTAAAAAAAAATAAAAAAAGAAGTTTGCAGATTTGAACTCCGGGTTTGAGTTTGTTTTGCTGAGTTTTACTTGTGTCTGGAAGAGGCCATGTAAAAGTTAGGCCTGAAAAGAAATTGAACTTGGCTGGGTCCAGTACCATGAAGTTCCCGCTACCTGAAGGTGACAAGGAGAACACAGCATGGAACAAGGAGGAGCAAGCCAAGGGAGCAGCCAAAGGAACATGTCTTAAAGCGTCTGGAGATGAACTCTGGCTGGACATTGGTGAGATGATCAGGACTGAGAGACTGAGGATTTTTGGGCAATCTAGGGAAAGGACTTTGGACAATGCTGAGAAAGGTTTTGCACCATGTTAAAGTATTCTGTTTCTTACATGTTTCTTTTGTAGCTATTAAGACAATTAGAAATCACTTTGTTAGAAAAAAATTAGTCTGCACTGATAGTCTTGCATTGGTTTGGTGTTTTGCCTGAGAAATCTGGGGCTGGTGGTAAGAACCCACAAGTGTTTACAGTTTAAACTGTGTTTCTAAGTTTTTCTTTTTAGATCTGAAAGAGGGAAAGAAACCAGAGAGAAGCTAGTAGCTGATGTTTGCATATCAATAATAGGCAGGTACAGTGAAATGCTAATGATCTACTTGTATCCTGCTTTGTAGAGAGAGTCAGGCAGAGGTGTTCAAGGTTAAGTTAAAGGTTAAAGGTGAATGGTCTGTTTTGGAGCCTGCTTCTGAGACAAACAGAAAGATAGAGAAGCAGGCCTGTAGGTATTTAAGTCAAGGTAAAAAGAGGCACAGAGGGTGGAGCAATTACCTCGTGCTGAGATGTAGACCCCACCACTGTAGTGCGTTCACCATCATATTAACATGCACTGTTGGAAATTTAACAATGACACTAGACAACTTTGAATGTTGGGTATGGTGACCTGATGAAACTACTTCAGGATGCTCAGGAGGTTGAATTGGCTGCTCCTGCTGGGTTGGAGAAGGTTCAGTCTTCCAAGAAGTCACATAATTTTGATCTGACTGCTGCTGATCATGTAAAGGCTTAACCTGCCAAGGAGACTCCAGAGGCTGAGCTGAGGCCTTCTGAGGTAGTAAAAGTGCTCCCATCATATCAGGATGGGAACTCTGTAGTTGCAGTACATACTAAAGACATAGGTTTGGCAGTGAGATAGGACAATGTTGGCTCAGCTGGAGCCTCAAGAGGGAGTGACTATGGTTCCACTGTCTGAGAGGCCTCTGCTGGCCAACCTGGGGCTTCCTCTTGGACAGGGGAAGGTTCAGCCTCCTCAGGGTTTTCTGCAAGCTGAGCCTGTGCCACTGGTTGGATTGGTGAAAACCCATTAGCCACCTCTGATGTAACGGAAACAGTCAGAAGTATGGGTTTGGCAGTGATATTGACAAGTGGCAGGGCCAGGATTCTGAGTTGGAGATGGAAATTTTTTCTTCTCAGGAACTGATAGGGGTGCTCCGACCTCTACAGACAACCCTGTAGGCTGATCTGCAGCCTCGTACTGGACTGGAGTACTCAAATTCTTCCTCTTCAGGGTGCTCTGGAAACAGAGTGAGAGCTTTGTGAACTGGAAAAGGTTCAGCCTCCTCAGGTAGCTCTGGAGGCTGAATTCTGGCTTCCTGTTGGTCAGAATATTCAATCTCCTCAGGAATCAATGGAGGTTCGCTTAGGATCTACAGCTGGGTTGGAGATGTTTTGCTCCCTTTAGTGACCTCTGTGGTTATTTTGAGAGAAAAACAAGTTGAATGGTGACACTGGCGAAATTTGAGTGTTGAGCTTCATTCTGACTTAGACATGAATCATTTTTCGCATGATGCACGAGTGGTTGAGCTATCCCTGTAGTTGGCTCTAAAGGATGCCTTGGAGCTTCCTGAGTGGTGGGAGAAGAATCCACTTCCTTGGCAGACTGAGAGAGGGACTCAGAGAAGAACTCTAAACTCCCGCAGGAGTGAAGATGGTTCAGTCTGCGCGAGTGTCTAAAGCTTCATCTGCTTCTTCCTGTTGAAATGAAGATGATTTTGATTTCTCGGGAGACTGTAGGTACAACTGAGTGTATGATTGGAAAAACTTCCAAAAGGCCTAAACACCTCCTGTGACTGAGATAAGGACTCCAGCTGAATTGAGTCTATTTCTTCAGGAAATTCTGGTTTCAGAGCTGGGCTCAAAAAGAGTCAGTATATTCAGGAATCTGTGGAATTTGAATGGGGGCCTCTTGCTGGGATAAAAGTTTGGCCTCCTGAGGCTCTGGACCTTGTTCTGAGACTCCCAGTCAGACTATATGTTGACTTTATTCAGGATAAATGGCATCCATACAAGAATCTATATAATCATCCTGCAACTGTTGAGACAGCCAATGCAGCTGTCCATTTACTCACTATTTGATAAGGGCTGATTTGAGTCAGTCAATTTGGATACTCCAAATTTCTGTCCAGGGGTTTGGGGAGGTGAGCAACTCACTCCGGAAGACAGCATTTGAAACCAAGTACACTGGTGTGGAAAATGCCCTCTATGCCACCCTAACCATGGAAGCAGTTCATCTAGTTGAAAAATAAAATGCCCTTTTCAGAAGTCTGCTCTGTGTGGACACAAGGAGTTACCCAGGGTGTAAGAGAAAAATGTTTAGACATAAATCTCTCTATGTTGTACACTTCTTAGAGTAGAATAGTTTATAAGTACATCTCACATCCAGCTCTTAAGTCATGATTTCTAGCACTTGTTAATTAACCCTTGTTTCATTCACCTTCCTACTGATTTAGGCCTTTCAGGACAACTGGCAGTGTTTTCAGTGAAAACACTCCTGAATCCAAAGGGTGCAGTTTACATCTTACTGCAACTTCTCTGTATTTTGATGTTTAGAGATGATATCTCTCTATATTGTACACTTCATGGAGTAGAATAGGAGATAAGTCCATTTCATCCCCAAGATTAAGTCATGATTTCAAGCACTTGTTATTAATGCTATTTTCATTCCAATTCCTGTGGATTTCCATCTTTAAGGTGAATTGCCAGCATTTTCAGAGAGAACCCTCCTAAACCCAAACAGGCTCCAAAAGAGCCGTTTATATCTAGCTTAATTGTACTTTGGATTCAGGAGGTTTCTCGCTGTACACATTGGCAAATCGCTTTAAAGGCTGCAATCCGCAGGATTTGGAATGAAAAAGGGTTAATACCAAGTGCTACAAATCATGACTTCAGAAATGGGAGTGAGATGGACTTATACTCTATTCTTCTCCATGAAGTGTACAATATAGAGAGATTTCATCTCTAAACATGAAAATACAGAGAAGTTACAGTAAGACATAAACTGTAACCTTTGGATTTTGATTGGATTCAGGAGCTCTCTCACTGAAAATAATGCCAGTTGGCCTGACAGGCGTAATTACACATGAATTTGAATGAATCAAAGTTTAATAACAAATGCTAGAAATCATGACTTAAGAGCTGGAGGTGAGATGGACTTATATCATATTCAACTCCATGAAGTGTACAATATAGAGAGATTTCATCTCTCAACATCAAAGTACAATAAAGCTCTTTATATCATACTTAACTTTTCTTACCTTAAATGTTTAGGGATGAAATTACTCTATGTTGTACACTTCATGGAGAAGAATAGGATATAAGTGCATCTAACCTCCAGCTTCTGAGTCATAAATTCTAGCACTTGTTATTAATCCTTGCTTCATCAAATTCCTGCATATGTCGGCCATTAGGGTGAACTTACAGCAATATCAGCCAAAACGGTCCTGAATCCAAACAGACTCAAAAGGAGCTGTTTATATCTTGCTTAACTTTTCTCTACTTTGATGTTTCAAGAGGAAATCTCTCTATGTTGTACACTCATGGAGTAGAATAGGATAAAAGTCCATCTAACCTCCAGTTCTTAACTCATGATTTCTGGTACTTGTTTCATTCAAATACCTGCATTTTAAGGCATTAAAAGCTACTGGCAGCATTTTAAGGGAGAACACATCTGAATCCAAATAGACTGCAAAGGGTGCAGTTTATCTCTTACTGTAACTTCTCTATTCTTTGACGTTTAGAGATGAAATATCTCTGTATTGTACACTTCATGGAGTAGAATAGTATATAAGACCTTCTCACCTCCAGCTCTTAGGTATGATATCTAACACTTGTTATTAACCCTTCTTTCATTCAGTTCCTGCTGATTTAGGCTTTTAAGGCCAACTAGCAGTGTTTTCAGTGAGAACACTCCTGAATCCAGTCAGGCTCCAAAGGGTGTAGTATATATTTTACTGTAACTCTCTGTACTTTGATGCTCAGAGATGAAATATCTCTATGTTGTACAGTTCACAGAGTAGAACAGGATATGAGTCCATTACACCTCCAAGTTAAATCATGATTTCTAGCACTTGTTATTAACCCTTGTTTCATTCAATTCCTGCAGATTTAGGCATTTAAGGCCAACTAGCAGTGTTTTCAGCGAGAACACTCCTGAATCCAATCAGGCTCCAATGGGTGCAGTATATGTCTTACTGTAACTTCTCTGTACTTTGATGTTCAGAGATGAAATATCTCTATGTTGTACACTTCATAGAGTAGAATATGATATGAGTTCATTTCACCTCCAGGTTAAGTCATGATTTCTAGCACTTGTTATTAACCCTTGTTTCATTCAAATTTCTGTGGATATAGACTTTCAGGCCAACTGGCAGAGTTTTCAGCAGGAATGCTCCTGAATCCAATCAGAATCCAAGGGTGCAGTTCACATCTTACCTAACTTCTCTGTACTTTGTTGTTAAGAGATGAAATCCCTCTATATTGTATACTTCATGGAGTATAATAAGAAATAAATCCATCTCACTCCCACGTTTTAAGACGTGATTTCTAGAACTTGTTAGTAACCGTTCTTTCATTTTAATTCCTGCGGAATTCAGCCTTTAAGGCGAATTGCCAGTATTTTAGGCAAGAACCCTCCTGAATCCAAACAGACTCAAAATGAGCCTTTTTTATCGTGCTTAACTTTTCTGTACTTAGATGTTGAGGGATGAAATTTCCCTATGTTGTACACATCATGGAGTAGAATAGGATATGTTCATCTGACCTCCAGCTGTTAAGTCATAAATTCTAGCACTTATTATTAACACTTGTTTCATTCAAATTCTTCTGGAATTAGGCCATTTAGGTCAACAGGAAGTGTTTTCAGTGAGAACAATCCTGAATCCATTCAGAATCCAAAGAGTGCAGGTTATATCTTACTGTACTTCTCTGTACTTTGACAATTACAGATGAAATCTTCTGTGTTGTACACTGCATGGAGTACAATTGGATATAAGTAAATCTCACCATCAGGTCTGCAGTCATGATTTCTACCAATATTATTAACACTTTTTTCATTTCAATTCCTGCCGATTTCAGTCTTTAAGGCAACTTCCAGGGTTTTGAGCCAGAACACTGCTGAATTCAAACAGACCCAAAGGAGTTCTTTATATCTTACTTAAAGTTTGTGGATTTGCTGTGTAGGGATGAAATCTCTGAATGTTGTACACTTCATGGAGTAGAATAGGATAACAATCCATCTCACCACCAGCTTTTAAGTCATGACTTCTAGCACTTGTGATTAACCATTGTTTCATTCAAATTGCTGCGGATTTAGGCCTTTCAGGCCAACTGGTAGTATTTCCAGCTACGACGGTCCTGAATACAATCAGCTTCCTAAATGTGCCACTTATACCTTACTGTTACTTCTCTGTAATTTGTGTTTAGATATGAAATCTCTGTATACTGTACACTTCATGGAGTAGAATAGGATATAAGTCCATCTCAATTCCAGCTTCTAAGTCATAAATTCTAGCACTTGTTATTAACCATTGTTTCATTCAAATTCCTGCAGATTTTTGCCCTTATGGCGAACTGCCAGAGTTGTCAGTGAGAACACTCCTGATTCCAAACAGATTCCAAAGGAGTAGTTTATATCTTACTGTAACTACTCTGTACTTGAGGTGTAGAGATGAAATCTATCTCTGCTGTACACTTCATGGAGTCGAATAAGATATAAGTAATCTCACCTACAGCTCTTAAGTCAAGATTTCTAGTACTTGTTTTTAATCCTGTTTCATTCAAATTCCTGCAGATTTCCGAGTTTATGGTGATTTGCCAGCGATTTCAACAAGAATGCTCCTGAGCAACAAAAGTCAACGGAGCTGTTTATATATTACTTAACTTTTCTGTACTTTGATGTTTAGCGATGAAATTTCCCTATGTTGTACATTTATTGGAGTACAATAAGGTAAGTTCATCTCACCTGCAGCTTAAGTTTTGATGTTAGCACTTGTTATTAACCCTTGTTTCATGCAAATTCCTGCCGATATAGGTCTTTCAGTCAACCTGGCCATGTTTTCAACGAGATAGCACTTGAAGCCAATGAATAACCAAAGGTTGCACTTTATATCTTAGTGTAACTTCTGTGTACTTTGATGTTTAGAGATGAAATCTCTCTATATTGTACACTTCAAAGAGTAGAATTGGATATAAGTCTATCTCATCCCCAAGTATTAAGACATGATTTTAGCACTTGTTATTAACCCTTTTTTTCATTCCAATTCCTGAGGATTTTGGCCTTTAAATAGCAAGCATTTTAGGGAGAACTCTTATGAATCCAAAAAGTCTAACAATGAGCTTTTTATATCTTACTTAACTTTTCTATACTTAAGTATTTACAGATGATATTTTCATATGTTGTACTCTACATGGAGTAGAATCGGATATAATTCCATTACACCACCACATCAAAGTTCATAAATTCTTGACTTTTATTAACCATGTTTCATTCAATGTGTGGAGGATTTTGGCCCTTAAGGCGAAATGCAAGAGATGTCAGAGAGAAAGCTGCTGATTCCAAACGATTCAAAGGAGAGTTCAAATATTACTGTAATTTTCTGTACTTTGATGGTTAGAGATGAAATTCAGAAAGAATGCTCCTGTTTCCAAACAGATCAAAAGGAGCTCTTTATATCTTAGTTAACATTTCTATACTTAGATGTTTAGGGATGAAATTTCCCTATGATGTACACTTCATGGAATAGAAAATGATATAAGTCCATCTCACTTCCAGCTTCTAAATCATAATTCTACCACTGTTATTAAACCTTGTTTCATTCAAATTCCTGCGAATTTCGGCTTTTAAGGTGAATAGCCAGTGTTTTCAGTGAGAATGCTCCTGATTCCAAACGGATTCCAAAGGAACAGTTTATATCCTACTCTACCTTCTCTGTACCTTTGATGATTGGAGATGAAATCTCTCTATATTGTACAGTTCATGGAGTAGAATTGAATATAAGTCCATCACACCCCCAGATATTAAAACATGATTTATAGCAATTGTTATTAACCATTCTTTCATTTAAATTCCTGCATGAGTCGTGTTGTGGGTGAACTTCCAGCATTTTCAGCCAGAATCCTCCTGAATTGAAACAGACTAAAAGGAGCTGTGCATATCTACTTAACTTTTCTCTACTTAGATGTATAGGGATGAATTTTCCCTATGTTGTACATTATATCAAATAGCATAGCATTTAAGTCCATCTCACCTCCAGCTCTTAAGTCATGATGTCTCGCATTTGTTATTAACCCTTATTTCATTCAAATTCCTGCTGATTTAGGCCTTTCAGGACAACTGGCAATGTTTTCAGCCGGAAACCTCGATATTCCATCAGACTCCAAAGGGTTCAGTATATATTTTTCTGTGACTTGTCTGTACTTTGATGATCATAGATGAAATCTCTCCATGTTTTACACTTCATGGAGTTGAAAAGGATATAAGTCCTCTTCACCCACAGCTCTTAAGTCATGATTTCTCGCACTTGCTTTTAACCTTTTTTTCATTCAAATACCTGCTGATTTAGGCCTTTCAGGCCAACAGGCAATGTTTTCAGGGAGAAACCTACTGAATTCAATCAGACTCCAAAGGGTGCAGTGTATATCTTTTGGAACTTCCCTGTTCTTTGATGTTTATAGATGAAATCTCTTGTTTTACACTTCATGGAGTAGAATAGCATATAAGTGCATATCACCAACAGCTATTAAGTCAAGAGTTCTGGCACTTGTTTTTAACCCTTGTTTCATTCAAAATTTGCGGATTTCAGATTTTAAGGCAAATTGCCAGCAATTTCAGCAAGAATGCTCCTGATTCCAAACAGATACCAAAGGAGCAGTTTATAAATTAATGTATGTAACTTCCCTGTAACTTTGATGATTAGAGATGAAATCTCTATAGCATATACACTTCATGGAGTAGAATTGCATATAAGTCCATCGCACCCTTAGGTCTTAAGACATGATTAATAGCACTGTTATTATCTTCTTTTACATTGCTCCTGATTCCAAACAGATTCCATAGAGCAATTTATATCTTACTGAAATTCTCTGTACCTTTGATGATAAGAGATGAAATCTCTCTCTATTTTACACTTCATATAGTAGAATTGGATATATTTCCATCATACTCCCAGGGCTTAAGACTTGATTTATAGCACTTGTCATTATCCCTTTTTTCATTGCAGTTCCTGTGAATTTCGGTCAGGCCAAATGTCATTGTTCTCAGCGAGAACCTCCTGAAAATAGTTTGAATCCAAAGGGTGCAGTGTATATCTTTCTGTAATGTCTCTGTATTTTGATTTAGACATGCACTATCTAAGTAATACACTTCATGGAGTAGAATAGGATATAAGTCCATATCACCTCCAGCTTTTAAGTCATGATGTCTAGCACTTGTTGATAACCACTGTTTCATTCAAACCCTGAAGGGTTGGCTTGAGAATGAACTTCCAGCATTTTCAGCCAGAATGTTCCTGAATTGAAACACACTATAAAAAACTGTTTATATCTTATTTAACTTTTCTCTACTTGGATGTTAGGAATGGAATTTCTCTAATTTGTACACTTCATCGATTGCAAATGATATAAGTCCATCTCACCCACAGCTCTTAAGTGATGACTCCTCACCCTTGTTATTAACCGTTTTTTCATTCAAATTCCAGCTGATTTAGGACTTTCAGGTCAACAGGCAGTGTTTTCAGCAAGAAACCTTCTGAATTCAATCACAATAAAAGGGTGCAGTACATATCTTTCTGGAACTTCCATCTACTTTGATGTTTATAGATGATATGTCTCTATGTTTTACACTTCATGGAGTAACAAAGAATATATGTGCATATCAGCTCCAGCTATTTAGTCAAGAGTTCTGGCACTTGTTATTAACCCTTGTTTCATTCAAATTCCTGCTGATTTAGGCCTTTCCTGCCAACAGGCAGTGTTTTCAGTGAGAAACCTCCTGAATACAGTCAGAACCCAAAGCGTACAGTATATATCTTTCCTTGACTTCTCTGTACTTTGATGATCATAGATGAAAACTCCCTATGATTTACACTTCATGGAGTAGAAAAAGATATATTTCCATATCACCCACAGCTCTTAAGTCATGATTTATCCCACATGTTATTAACCCTTTTTTCATCATAACTCCTACTGATTTATGTCCATATCACCTCCAGCACTTAAGTCAAATGTTCTGGCACTTGTTCTTAACACTTGTTTCATTCAATACTCCAAAGGGTGCAGTATATATCTCTCATGATCTTCCCTGTACTTTGAAGTTTATATATGAAATCTCTCTGTTTTACACTTCATGGAGAGGAATAGCATATAAGTCCACATCACCTCCAGCTATTAAGTCAAGAGTTCTGGCCCTTGTTCTTAACCCTTGTTTCATTCAAATTCCTGGGTATTTCGGCTTTTAAGGTATGCTGCCATCGTTTTCAATGAGAATGCTCCTGATTCTAAACAGATTCCATGACCAGTTTACATCTTACTGTAACTTCTTTGATGGTTAGAGATGAAATCCTTCTATATTTTACACTTCATAGAATAGTATTGGAAATAAGTCCTACGCACCCCCAGTTCTTAAGACATGATTTATGTCACTTGTTATTATCCCTTCATTGCAATTCCAGCGGATTTCGGTTTTTCAGGCCATCTGGCATTGTTTTCAGCGAGAACCTCTTGAATTCAGTCCGACTCCAATGGGTGCAGAGTATATCTCTCTGTAACTCTCTGTATTTTGATGTGTATAGATGAATTATCTAAATATTACAATTCATGGAGTAGAAAGTATATAAGTCCATATTACCTCCAGCATTTAAGTCATGACTTCTAGCACTTGTTATTAACCATTGTTTCATTCAAATACCTGCATGTGTTGACTTTAGGGGGAGCATTCAGCATTTTCAGCCAGAATACTCCTGAATTGAAACAGACTACAAAGGAGCTGTTCATCTTACTTAACTTTTCTCTACTTAGATATATAGGGGTGAAATTTCCTTTTGTTGCACACGTCATCAAATAGCATATTATATAATCCATATCACCTCCAGCTCTTAAGTCATGTTTTCTCACACTTGTTATTAACCATTTTTTCATTCAAATTCCTGCTGATTTAGTACTTTAAAGCCAACTGGCAGTGTTTTTAAGCGAGAAACCTCTTGAATTCAATCAGAATCCAAAGGGTGCAGTACATATCTTTCTGTGACTTCCCTGTCCTTTGGTGTTTATAGATGAAATCTCTCTGTTTTACACTTCATGGAGAAGAATAGCATATAAGTCCATATCAACTTCAGCTATAAAGTAAAGAGTTCTGGCACTTGTTATTAACCTTTGTTTCATTCAAATTCCTGCAGATTTCAGGTTTACGGCGAATTGCCAGCGTTTTCAGTGAGAATGCTCCTGATTCCAAACAGATTCCAAAAGTGCTGTTTATATCTTACTATAACATCTCTATATATTTGATGATTAGAGATGAATTCTCTATATAATATACACTTCATAGAGTAGAAATGGATATAAGTGCATCACACCCCCAGGTCTTAAGATATGATTTATAGCACTTGTTATTATTCCTTTTTTCATTACAATTCCAGCGGGCTTCGGTCTTTAAGGCCCACAGGCATTGTTTACAGTGAGAACCTCCTGAATTCAATTCAACTCCAAAGGGTGAGTGTATATCTTTCTGTAACTTCTCTGTATTTGATGTGTATAGATGTACTCTCTAAGCATTACACTTCATGGAGTAGAATAAGATATAAGTCCATATCACCTCCAGCTTTAAGTCATGATGTCTAGCACTTGTTATTAACCATTGTTTCATTCAAATTCCTGCATGGGTTGGCCTTAAGGGTGCACTTCCACCATTTTTAGGCAGAATGCTCCTGAATTGAAACAGACTACAAAGGAGCTGTTTATATCTTCCTTAACTTTTCTCTACTAAGTTGTAAAGGGATGAAATTTCCCTCTGTTTTCCACTGCATCGAGTAGCATAAGATATAAGTCCATCTTACCTCCAGCTCTTAAGTCATGATTTCTCACCCTTGTTTTAACCCTTTTTTCATGCAAATTCCTGCTGATTTAGCCTTTCAGGTAAACTGGTTGTGTTTTCATTGAGAATCCTCTTGAATCAATCAGACTCCACAGGGTGTAGTATATATCTTTCTGTTACTTCCCTGTACTTTGATGATCATAGATGAAATCTCTCTATGTTTAACACTTCATGGAGTAGAAAAGAATATAAGTCCATATCACCCACAGCTCTTAAGTCATGATTTCTCGCCCTTATTATTAACCCTTTTTTCATTCAAATTCCTGTTGAATCAGCCTTTCAGGCCAACTGGCAGGTTTTTCAGGTTTCATAGATGAAATCTCTCTATGTTTAACACTTCATGTAGAAGAATAGCATATATGTCCATATCACCTCCAGCTGCTAAGTGAAGAGTTCTGGCACTTGTTATTAACCCTTGTTTCATTCAAATCCAGTGGATTTAAACTTTACGGCATTTTGCCAGCGTTTTCAGTAGAATGATGTGATTTCAAACAGATTCCTATAGCGCTGCTTATATCTTAATGTAACCTCTCTGTACATTTGATGATTAGAGAAGAATTCTCTATAAAATATGCGCTTCATGGAATAGAATTGGATATAAGTCCATCACACCCCCAGGTCTTAAGACATGATTTATAGCACTTGATATTATCCCTATTTATTGCAATTCCTGCGGATTTCGGTATTTCAGGCCAACTTGCATTGCTTTCTGCAGAACCTCCTGAATTCAGTCTGAATTCAAAGGGTACAGATTATCTCTTTCTGTAACTTCTCTGTACTTTGATATTTATAGATGATCTCTAAGTATTAAAATTCATGGAGTAGAATAGGATATAATTCCATAACACCTCCAGCTTTTAAGTCCTGATTGCTATCACTTGTTATTAATCATTGTTTCATTCAAATTCTTGCATGGGTCGGCCTTAGGGTGAAATTCCAGCATTTTCAGCCAGAAAACCCCTGAATTGAAACAGACTACAAAGGAGCTGTTTATACCTTACTTAACTTTTCTCTTTGAACTTTGAAATTTCACTATGTTATATAGTTCATCGAATAACATGGGATATACTCCTTCTCACCTCCAGCTGTTAAGTCTTGATTTCTCACACTTGTTATTAACCCTTTTTTCATTCAAATTCCTGCAGATTTAATCCTTTCAGGCCAACTGGCAGGTTTTCTGCGAGAAACCTCCTCAATTCAATCAGACCCCAACGGGCACAGTATATATCTTTCTCTGAGTTTTCTGTACTTTGATGATCATAGATGAAATCTCTCTATGTTTTACATTTCATGGAGTAAAAAAGGATATAAGTCCATAACACTCACAACTCTTAAGTATCATTTCTCACCTTTGTTATTAACCCTTTTTTCATTTAAATTCCTGCTGATTGAGACCTTTCAGGCCAACAAGCAATGTTTTCTGTGAGAAACCTCCTGAATTCAATCAGACTCCAAAAAGTGCAGTATATATCTTTCTGAAACTTCCCTGTACTTTGATGTTTATAGATGAAATCTATGTTTTATACTTCAAGGAGTGGAATATCATAGATGTCCATATCACCTACAGCTTTTAAGGGAAGGGTTCTGGCACTTGTTATTCATGCTTGTTTCATTCAAATACCTACGGATTTCAGCTCTTAAGGTGAATTGGCAGCATTTTCAGCAACAATGCTCCTTATGCCAAACAGATTCCAAAGGAGCAGTCTACATCTTACTGCACTTCTCTGTACCTTTGATGATTATATGTGAACTCTCTTTATATTGTACAATTCATGGATTAGAATTGGATATAAGTCAATCGCACCCTGAGGTCTTAAGACATGATTTATAGCATGTGTTATTATACCTTTTTCATTGCAGTTCTTGTGGATTTTGCTCTTTCAGGCCAACTGGCATTGCTTTCAGCAAGAACCTCCTGAATTCAGTCTGACTCCAAAGGGTGCATTTTATATATTTCTGTAACTTCTCTGAACTTTGATGTTTATAGATGAACTCTCTATGTATTACACTTCATGGAGTAGAATAGTATATGACTCCATTACACCGCCAGCTTTTAAGTCATGTTTTCTAGCACTTGTTATTAACCATTGTTTCATTCATAGTCCTGCATGAGTCTGACTTATGTGAACTTCCAGCATTTTCAGCCAGAATGCTCCTGAATTGAAACAGACTAGAAAGGAGCTATTTATATCTTACTTAACTTTTCTCTACTTACAGGGATGATATATCCCTATGGTGAACACTTCATCAAATAGCAGAAGATATAAATCCATCTTACCTCCAGATCTTAAGTCATGTTATCTCACCCTTGTTATTAGGCCATTTTTGTTCATTCAAAGGCCTGCTGATTTACGCCTTTCAGGCAAACTGGCAGTGTTTTCAGCGAGAAAACTCCTGAATTCAGACTCCAAAGGGTGCATTATATATCTTTCTGTGAGTTATCTGTACTTTGATGATCACAGATGAAATCTCTCTATGTTTTACACTTCATGGAGTATAAAAGGATATAAGTCCATATCATCCACAGCTCTTAATTCATGATTTCTATCCCTTGTTCTTATCCCTTTTCATTCAAATTCGTGCTGTTTTATGCGTTTCAGGGAAACAGGCAGTGTTTTCAGTGAGAAACCTCCTGAATTCAATCAGAATCAAAGGTGCAGTACATATCTTTCTGTGACTTCCCTGTACTTTGGTGTTTATAGATGAAATCTCTCTATGTTTTACACTTCATGGAGTGGAATAGCATATAATTCCATATCACTTCCAGCTATTAGTCAAGAGTTCTGGTGCTTGTTATTAACCCTAGTTTCATTCAAATTCCTGTGGATTTTGGCTTTTAAGACAAATTGCCACCATTTTCAGCGAGAGTGCTCCTGTTTCCAAACAGATAACAAAGGAGCAGCTTATATATTACTGTAAGTTCTCTGTACCTTTGATGACTGGAGATGTAATGTCTATATATTGTACATTTCTTGTAGTAGAATTGAATATTTGTCCATCGCACCCCAAGGTATTAAGACATGAATTATCGCACTTATTATCCCTTTTTTATTGCAATTCCTGCAGATTTCTAACTTTCAGGCCAACTGGGTCGGCCTTGTGGTGAATTCCATCATTTTCAGGCAGAATGATTCTGAATTGAAAAAGACTACAAAGAAGCTGTTTACGTCTTACTTAACTTTTTTCTACTTAAATGTATAGGGATGAAATTTCCCTATTTTGTACACTTCATTGAAGAGAATAGGATATAATTCCATCTCACACCCAGCTCTTAAGTCATGATGTCTGGCACTTATTATTCACCCATTTTTCATTCAAATTCCTGCTCTTTTAGGCCTTTCAGACCAACAGGAAGTGTTTTCTGCCTAAACCTCCTAATTCAATCAGACTCCAAAGGTTAGAGTATATATCTTTCATAACTTCCATGTACTTTGATATTTATTGATGAAATCTCTCTATTTTTTCATTTCATGGAGACCATGTCACCTCTATTTATTAAGTCAAGAGTTCTGACACTTGTTATTAACCCTTGTTTCATTCAAATTCCTGCAGATTTCAGCTTTTTAGGCAAAATGCCAGCATTATCAGTGAGAATGCTCCTGATTCCAAACAGATTACAAAAGAGCTTTTTATATCTTACTGTAACCTCTCTGTACATTTGATGATTAGAGATGAATTCCCTCTATAATGTACACTACATGGAGTAGAATTGGATAGCGTCCATCGCACCCCTAGGTCTTAAGACATGATTTATAGCACTTGTTATTATCCCTTTTTTATTGCAATATCTTCGGATTTCTGTCTTTCAGGCCAACTGGCATTGCTTTAAGTGAAAACCTCCTGAATTCAGTGTGACCGAAAGGGTGCAGTGTATACCTCTCTGTAACTTCTCTGTACTTTGATGTTTATATATAAACTCTCTGCGTATCACACTTCATGGAGTAGAATTGGATATAAGTCCATATCTTCTCCAGATTTTAGGCATCATTTCTAGCACTTGCTATTAACCATTGTTTCATTCAAATTCCTGCATGAGTCTGACTTAGGGTGAACTTCCAGCATTTTCAGCCAGAATGCTCCTGAATTGAAACAGAACACAAAGGAGCTGTTTATATCTTACTTAACTTTTCTCTACTTATGTAGAGGGATTAAATATCCCTATGTTGTACAATCCACCGAATAGCATAGGATATAAATCCCTCTCACCTCCAGCTCTTAAGTCATGATTTCTCACCCTTGTTATTAACCGTTTTTTCATGCAATTTCCTGCTAATTTAGGCCCTTCAGTCAAACAGGCAGTGTTTTCATTGAGAAACCTTCTGATTCATTCAGACTCCACAGGTGCAGTATATATCTTTCTGTGAATTCTCTGTACTTTGATATCATAGATGAAATTTCTCTATGTTTTACACTTCATGGAGCAGAAGAGGATATAAGTCCATATCACCCACATCTCTTAAGTCATGATTTCTCATCTTGTTACTGACCATTTTTTCATTTAAATTCCTGCTGCTATAGACCTTTCAGGCCAACAGTCATTTTTTTTTCAGTGAGAAACCTCCTGAATTCAATCAGACTCCAAGGAGTGTAGTATATATCTTTCTGTGATTTCCCTGTACTTTGATTTTATAAATGAAATCTCTCTATGTTTTACACTTTATCATATAAGTCCATATCATCTCCAGCTATCAAGTCAAGAGTTGTGGCACTTGCTATTAACCCTTTTTTCATTCAAATTCCTGGGTAATTCATCTTTTAAGTTGAATTGCCAGCATTTTCCTGAGAATGCTCCTGATTCCAAACAGATTCCAAAGGAGCAGTACCTATCTTACTGTAACTCCTCTGTACCTTTGATGATTAGATATGAAATCTCTCTATATTGTACACTTTGTGGATTGAATTGCATTCTACGAGACATTCAAAGATGATATAATGCCTGAGCTACTAATACTCTTCCAAAAAATGGAGAAAGAAGGATAACTGATGAACACATTCTATGAAACAAACATCACACTCATACCAAAACCAAATAAGGACAGCTCCAAGAAAGAAAACTACAGACCAATTTCCTTAATGAACACAGATGCAAAAATTTTAAACAAAATCCTGGCAAACCGAATCCAATGATTCATAAAATGAATTATTCACCATGACCAAGTGGGTTTATCCCAGCAGCAATAGGATGATTCAACATCGGAAATCAATTAAATAATACATCACATCAAGAAAGAGAAAAGCAAAAATCACATCATAATATCAATAGATGCAGAGAAAGCATTTAACAAATTCCAGCATCCATTTATGATAAAAGCCCTTTGAAAAATTAAGGATTAAAGGAAATACCTCAACATATTAAAAGCCATCTATGACAAACTTTTGGCAAACGTTATCCTGAATGGGGAAAAACTAAAAGCATTCCTGTTGATATCCAGAACCAGGCAAGGATGCCCTCTCTCCACATTACTCTTTAACGTTGTAATGGTTGTTCTAGCTAGGGCAATAAGGCAAGAGAAAGGCATAAAAGGGACACAAATAGGTAAAGAGGAACTGAACCTATCATTATATGCAGATGACATGATTCTCTACATAGATGACCCCAAACATCCACAGAATGATTGCTTGAAATAATAAACCAATTCAGTTAGGTAGCTGGATCCAAGATCAAGACACAGAAGTCAGAAGCTTTCCTATATACAAAAAGTCAAAAAGAAGAAGAAATTCAAAAACCATCCCATTTACCATTGCACCAAAACAAGTAAAATACCTGGGAATAAACCTAACAAAAAATGTGAAAGAACTCCTACAAAGAAAATGTTAGAACACTACTAAAATAGAAGAAGACATAAGGAAATCGAAAGACATTCCCTGCTCGTGGATTGGAAGGATAAATATCATCAAAATGGCCATCTTACCAAAGGCAATCTACAGATTCAATGCAATCCCAATAAAAATCCCAATGACATTTTTTATAAAGAGATAGAACAAAAATTAATGAAATTCATATGGAATAATAAAAGGACTCGAATATCAAAAACCCTCCTGACTAGAAAAAAAGAGAATGGAGGTATTACAATTCCAAACTTCAAACAATACTACAAAGCCATAATAATTAAAACAGCTTGGTACTGGTACAAGAACAGACAATCAGACCAATGGAACAGAATTGAGTGCCCTGAAATAAAACCACACATACACAGTCAACTAATCTTTGACAAAGGAGTGAAAAACTTATGCTGGAACAAAGATAGCCTATTCAATAAATGGTGCTGGGAAAATTGGACTAAGATATGGAAGAAAATGGACCAAGACAGCTCCCTCACACCATGTACAAAATCAACTCAAAATGGAGAAAAGACTTAGAGGTCAGACCTGAAACCATAATATACATAGAGGAAAACTTGGGTAAAACCCTTCAGGAACTACAATTCAGAAATCCCTTTCTGGAAGCATCTACAGATGGCAAAAAAATGAAAGAAAACATAAAAATATGGGAGTATATCAAACTAAAAAGCTTTTGTACAGCAAAAGAAACAACAAAAAAGCTAAGAGATGCCAACCGTTGGGAAAAAAATTTTGCCCTCTACAATAGTGATAAGGGATTAATAACGAAGATCCACAAAGAACTCACACAACTAAACAAAAGCAAAATTAAAAGCCCAATCAAAAAATGGGGAGAACTAAAAAGACACTTCTCCAAAGAGGAAATACAAATGGCCAACAGACACATGAAAAATTGCTCATTATCACTAGCAATAAGGGAAGTGCAAATCAAAACCACAATGAGATACCACCTTACACCAGTAAGAATGGCCCACATTCAAAGAACAGGCAACAAGTGCTGGCGCAGATGTGGAGAGAAAGGAACACACTTGCACCGCTGGTGAGAATGTAAACTGGTCCAACCTCTATGGAAAGCTGTGTGCAGGACCCTCAAATTAATGAAAATGGATCTACCATTTGACCCAGCAATTACTCTCTTGGGAATCTACCCAAAAGAGACCTCAATGTGGGTACAAAGGGACACCTGTGTCCGGATGTTTACCACAGCACTATTTATAATTGCAAGAACATGGAAGCAACCCAAATGTCCCAAAACTGATGACTGGTTGAAAAAAATGTGGTGTTTATATACGATGGAATACTACTCATCAATTAAGAATGACAAATTATACGGTTTCTTGACAAGATGGATAAACTTAGAAGGAATCATACTAGCAGAAACAAGTCAAAAAGAGAAAGACTGAAGTTAAATGGTTTCACTAATATATGGGACATAATGAAGAAAAAAAAAGTAAAAGTACATAAAAGCCATGAGGAAATACAGACTGAGCACCAAACTGAAGCACACCACAATGGACAGAAGGGAAAAGGTGGAGGAAGGGAGAGGGGGGCAAATCCTTGATATTGCAAAGATGTGAAAAAAAAATATATATATATATAAATAAATTAAAAAATATGAGTACATATCACCCACAGCTCTACTTAAGTCATGATTTCTCACCCTTGTTATTAACCGTTTTTTCATTCAAATTCCTGCTGATTTAGGCCTTTCAGGCCACAAGGCAGATTTTTCAGTGAGAAACCTCCTGAATTCAATCAGACTCCAAAGAGTGTAGTATATATCATTCTGTAACTTCCCTGTTCTTTGATGTTTTAGAGGAAATCTCTCTGTTTTACCTTCATGGAGTAGAAAAGGATATAAGTCCATATCACCCACTGCTCTTAAGTCATGATTTCTCCCACTTGTTATTAAACCTTTTTCATCCAAATTCCTGCTGATTTAGGTCACTCAGGCCAACAGGTAGTGTTTTCAATGAGAAACCTCCTCAATTCAATCAGAATCCTAAGTGTGCAGTATATATCTTTCTGGAATTTCTGTACTTTGATGATCATAGATGAAATCTCTCTATGTTTTGCACTTCATGGAGAGAAAAAGGATATAAGTCCATATCACCCACAACTCTTAAGTCATGATTTCTTGCACTTGTTATTAAACTTGGTTTCACTCAAATTCCTACATGGGTCGGCCTTGAGGGCGAACTTTCAGCATTTCAGCCACAATGCTCCTGAATTGAAACAGACTACAAAGAAGCTGTTTATATCTTACTTAACTGTTCTCTACTTAGTTGTATAGGGATGAAATTTCCCTATGTTGATCACTTCCTTGAAAAGCATAGGATATAAGTCCATCTCTCTCCAGCTCTTAAGTCATGATTTCTCCCCATCATTAACCCTTTTTTCATTCAAATTCCTGCTGATTTAGGCCTTTCAACCAACAGGCAGTGTTTTCAGTGAGACACCTGCTGAACTCAATCAGACTCCAAAGGGTGCAGCATATATCTTTAAGTAATTTCCCTGTACTTTGATGTTTATAGATGAAATCTCTCTATGTTTTACACTTCATCATATAAGTCCATATCACCTCCAGCTATCAAGTCAAGAGTTGTGGCACTTGTTATTAACCCTTATTTTTTTTCAAATTCCTGTGATTTCAGCTTTTAAGGCAAATTACCAGCATTTTCAGTGAGAATGCTCCTATTACAAACAGATTCGAAAAGAGCTATTTATAACTTTCTATAACCTCTCTACATTTGAAGATTAGAGATGAATTGCCTCTATAATATACACTTCATGGAGTAGAATTGCATATAGTCCATCGCACCCCCATGTCCTAAGACATGAATTATAGCACTTGTTATTATCCCTTTTTTAATTGCAATTCCTGCGGATTTCTGTCTTTCAGGCCAACTGGAATTGCTCAGCAAGAACCTCCTGAATTCAGTCCGACTCCAAAGGATGCAGTGTATATCTTTCTGTAACTTCCCTGTGCTTTGATGTTTATAGATGAACGCTCTAAGTACTACAATTCATGGAGTAGAATAGGATATAAGTCCATATCTCCTCCGGCTTTTAAGTCATGATTTGTAGCACTTGTTATTAACCATTGTTTCCTTCAAATTCCTGCATGGGTCGGCCTTGAGGGTGAATTTTCAGCATTTTCAGCCAGAATGCTCCTGAATTGAAACAGACTAGAAAGGAGCTGTTTATATCTTACTTATCTTTTCTCTACTTAGATGTATAGTAATGAAATTTCCCTAGTTGTACACTTCATCGAATATTTTAGGATATAAGTCCATGTCACCTACAGCTCTTAAGTCATGATTTCTCCCAATTGTTGTGAACCCTTTTTTCATTCAAATTCCTACTTATTTATGCCTTCAGGATAACAGGCAGTGTTTTCAGCGAGAAAACTCTTGATTCAATCAGACTCCAAATGGTGCATTTTAAATCTATCTGTGACTTTTCTGTACTTTGATGATCATTGATAAATCTCTCTATGATTTACACCTCATGGAGTAGAAAAGGATACATGTCCATATCCCCCACAGGTCGTAAGACATTTTTTCTCACTTGTTATTAAGGGTTTTTTCATCCTGGTTCCTGTGATTTAGGCCTTTCAGGCCAACTGATGGTGTTTTCAGCGTGAAAACTCCTGTTTTCACTCAGAATCCTAAGTGTGCAGTATATATCTTTCTGTGACTTCTCTGTATTTTGATAATCATAGATGAAATCTCTCTATGTTTTACACTTCATGAAGTAGAAAAGGATATAAGTCCATATCACCCATAGCTCTTAAGTCATGATTTCTCGCACTTGTTATTAACCTTTGTTCATACAAATTCCTGCATGGTCTGGCCTTGAGGGTAAACTTCCAGCATTTTCAGCCACAATGCTCCTGAATTGAAACAGACTACAAAGGAGCTGTTTATATCTTACTTAAATTTCTCTCATTAGATGTAGAGGAATGTAATTTCCCTGTGTTGTATAGGATAGCATAGGATATAAGTCTATCTCACCTCCAACTCTTAAGTCATGATTTCTCCACTTGTTATGAACCTTTTTTCAGTCAAATTCCTGCTGATTCAGGCCTTTAGGCAAACAAGCAGTGTTTTCAGCGAGAAACCTCCTGAATTCAATCAGAATCCAAAGGGTGCAGTATAAATCTTTCTGTGACTTCTCTGTACTTTGATGTTTATATATGAAATCTCTCTGTTTCATATTTCATAGAGCAGAAAAGGATATAAGTCCATGTCACCCACAGCTCCTAAGTCATGATTTCACACCCTTGTTATTTACCATTTTTCATTCAAATTTCTGCCGATTTAGGCCTTTCAGGCCAACAGGCAGTGTCTAGAGCGAGAAACCTCCTGAATTAAATGAGACTCCAAAGTGTATTATGTATATCTTTCTGTGACTTCCCTGTACTTTGATGTTTATAGATGAAATCTCTCAATGTTTACATTTCATGGAGTGGAATAGCATATAATTCCATATCACCTCCAGCTATGAACTCTAGAGTTCTTGCACTTGTTATTAACCTTGTTTCATTCTAATTCCTGCGGATTTCAGCTTTTAAGGCTAATTGCTAGTGTTTTCAGTGAGAATGCTCATGACCAAACAGATTCCAAAGAGGCAGTTCATATGTTAATGTAACCTCTCTGTACCTTGATGATTAGACATGAACTCTATATTGTATACTTCATGGAGTAGAATTGGATATGAGTCCATCACGCCACCAGGTCTTAAGACATGATTTATAGAACTTGTTATTACCCCTTCTTTCATTGCAATTCCTGTGGATTTCATTCTTTCAGGCCAAACATCATTATATTCAGGGAGAACCTCCTGAATTCATCCAAATGCAAAGCATGCAGTGTATATATTTCTGTAACTTCTCGGTACATTGATGTTTATACATGAACTCTCTAAGTATTACACTTCATGGAGTAGAATAGGATATAAGTCCATATCACCTCCAGCTTTTGAGTCATGATTTCTAGCACTTGTTTTTGACCATTGTTTCGTTCAAATTCCTGCTGATTTAGGCCTTTCAGTCCAACAGGCAGTTTTTTCAGGGAGAAACCTCCAGAATTCAATAAGACTCCAAAGGGTGCAGTATATATCTTTCTGTGAGTTCTCTGTACTTTAATGATCTCTCTATGTTTTACACCTCATGGAGTAGAAAAAGATAGAAGTCCTAATACCCACAGCTCTTAAGTCATCATTTCTCACCCTTTTTTCATTCAAATTCCTGCTGATTTAGGCCTTTCAGGCCAACAAGCAGTGTTTTCAGAAGAAACCTCCAAAATTCAATCAGACTCCAAAAGGTGCAGTATATATCTTTCTGTAACATCCCTGTACTTTGATGTATATGGATGAAATCTTTCTTTGTTTTACACTTCAAGGAGTGGAATGGCATAGATGTCCATATCACCTCCAGCTTTTAAGGGAAGAGTTCTCGCACTTGTTATTCACGCTTGTTTCATTCAAATCCCTGCGGATTTCAGCTCTTAAGGTGAATTGGCAGCGTTTTCAGCGACAGTGCTCCAATGCCAAACAGATTCCAAAGGAGCAGTCTACATCTTACTGCAACTTCTCTGTACCTTTGATGATTAGATTTGAACTCTCTTTATATTGTACACTCATGGATTAGAATTGCATATAAGTCAATTGCACCCTGAGTCTTAAGACATGATTTATAGCATTTGTTATCAAATTTTTTTCATTGAAATTCCTGTGGATTTCGCTCTTTCAGGCCAACTGGCATTGCTTTCAGTGAGAACCTCCTGAATTCAGTCTGACTCCAAAGGGTGCAGTTTATATATATCTGTAATTTCTCTGTACTTCGATGTTTGTAGATGACTAAGTATTACACTTCAGGGAGTAGAATAGTATATAATTCCATTATTCTTCCATCTTTTGAGTCATGATTTCTAGCACTTGTTATTAACCATTGTTTCATTCAAATTCCTGCATGATTCTGACTTATGTGAATTTCCACCATTTTCAGCCAGAATGCTCCTGAATTGAAACAGACTAAAAAGGAATTGTTTATATCTTACTAAACTTTTCTCTACTTAGAGGTATAGGGATGAAAATTCCCTATGGTGAATACTTCATCAAATAGCAGAGGATATATGTCCATCTCACCACCAGATCTTAAGTCATAATTTCTCCCAATTTATGAACCCTTTTTTGATTCAAATTCCTGCCAATTTAGGCTTTTCAGGCCAACAGGCAGTTTTTACAGTGAGCAACCTCCTGAATTCAATCAGACGCCAAAGAGTGCAGTATAAATCTCTCCATGACTTCTCTGTACTTTGATGATTATAGATGAAATCTCAATATATTACACTTCATGGAGTAGAAAAGGATATAAGTAAATATCACCCACAGCTCTTAAGTCATGATTTCTCTCACTTGTTATTAACTCTTTTTTCATTCAAATTCCTGTGATTTAGGCCTTTCTGGCCAACTGGTGGTGTTTTCAGCAAGAAACCTCTGAATTCTCAAACCCAAAGGGTGCATTATATATCTTTCTGTGACTTCTCTGTACTTTGATGATCATAGATGAAATATCTCTATGTTTTACACTTCATGGAGTATAAAAGGATATAAGTCCATATCACCCTCAGATCTTAGGTCATGATTTCTCTCCCTTGTTATTAACCCTTTTTTCATGCAAATTCCTGCTGATTTATGCCTTTCAGGGCAACAGGCAGCGTTTTCCATGAGAAACCTCCTGAATTCAATGAGAATCCAAAGGGTGCAGTATATATCTTTCTGTGACTTCCCTGTACTTTGATGTTTATAGATGAAATCTCTGTTTTACACTATATGTAGAAGAATAGCATATATGTCCATATCACCTCCAGCTATTAAGTCAAGAGTTCTGGCACTTGTTATCAACCCTTGGTTCATCCAAATTCCTGTGGATTTTGGCTTTTAAGACAAAATGCAGTGGTTTTAGTGAGAATCCTCCTGAATCCAAACAGATTACTAAGGAACAGTTTATATATTACTGTAACTTCTCTGTACCTTTGATGATTATAGATGAAAGTCTCTACATTGTACACTTCATGAGTTGAATTGGATATTTGTCCATCGCACCCCAAGGTCTTAAGACATGATTTATAGCACTTGTTATTATCCCTTTTTCATTCCAATTTCTGCGGATTTCGATCTTTCAGGCAAACTGGGTCGGTCTTGAGTTGAATTCCACCATTTTCAGGCAGAATGCTTCTGAATTGAAACACACTACAAAGCAGCTGTTTATGTCTTACTTTTGTCTACTTAAATTTTAGGAATGAGATTTCCCTATGTTGTACACTTCATCGAATACCATAGGCTATATGTCCATCTCACACCCAGTGTTAAGTCTTGATTTCTGGCACTTGTTATTGACCCTTTTTTCATTCAAATTCCTGGTGATTTAGGCCTTTTAGAACAACAGGCAGTGTTTTCAGATTAAACCTCTTAATTGAATCAGACTCCAAAGGTTACAGTATATATCTTTCTATAACTTCCATGTACTTTGATATTTATAGATGAAATCTCTCGATGTTTTACATTTCATGGAGTCCATATCACCTCCAGCTATTAAGACAAGAGTTCTGGCACTTGCTATTCACCCTGGTTTCATTCATTTTCCTTCAGATTTTGGCTTTTAAGGCAAATTGCCAGCATTATTGGGAGAAGGCTCCAGATTCCAAACAGATTCCAAAAGAGCTTTTTATATCTTACTGTAACCTATCTGTACATTTGATGATTAGAGATGAATTCCCTCTATAATGTGCACTTCATGGAGTAGAATTGGATATAGTTCATCAAACCCCCAGGTCTTAAGATATGATTTATAGCACTTGTTATTATCCCTTTTTCATTGCAATATCTACGGATTTCGGTTTTACAGGCCAACTGGCATTGCTTTAAGCGAGAACCTCTTGAATTCAGTCCGACCCAAAGGGTACAGTGTATACCTTTCTGTAACTTCTCTGTACTTTGATGTTTATAGATGAACTCTCTGAGTATATACACTTCATGGAGTAGAATTGGATATAAGTCCTTATCTCCTCCAGCTTTTAGGCATGATTTCTAGCACTTGTTACTAACCATTGTTTCATTCAAATTCCTGCATGAGTATGACTTAGGGTGAACTTCCAGCATTTTTAGCCAGAATGCTCCTGAATTGAAATAGACCACAAAGGAGTAGTTTATATCTTACTTAACTTTTCTCTACTTAGATGTAGATGGGATTAAATATCCCTATGTTGTACACTTCATCAAATAACATAGGATATAAGTCCATCTCACCTCCAGCTCTTAAGTCATGATTTCGCATCCTTGTTATTAACCCTTCTTTCATTCCAATTCCTGCGGATTTTGCCCATTAAGGCAAATTGCCAGCATTTCCAGCGAGAACCCTCCTGAATCCAAACAGACTCAAAATGAGCTTTTTTTTATTATGCTTAACTTTTCTGTCCTTAGATGTTTAGGGATGAAATTTCCCTATTTGTACACATCATGGAGTAGAATAAGATATAGTTCATCTGACCTCCAGCTGTTAAGTCATAAATTCTAGCACTTGTTATTAACACTTGTTTCATTCAAATTCTTCTGGAATTAGGCCTTTTTGGTCAACAGGCAGTGTTTTCAGTGAGAACAATCCTGAATCCATTCAGAATCCAAAGGGTGCAGGTTATATCTACTGTACTTCTATGTACTTTGACGTTTAGTAATGAAATCTCTCTGTGTTGTACACTGCATGGATTACAATAGGATATGAATCCATCTCACCCTCAGGTCTGGAGTCATGATTTCTACCAATATTATTAACGCTTTTTTCATTCCAATTCCTGCCGATTTCAGCCTTTAAGATGACCTCCAGTGTTTTGAGCCAGAACACTGCTGAATCCAAAGATCCAAAGGAGCTCTTTATATCTTTTTCACATTCCTTCATGTTGCAACCTTTAGGGTCAAACCAGCATTTTCATCCAGAACGCTCCTGAATTTAAACAGACTTCAAAGGAGCTGTTATGTGTTACTTAACTTTCCTGTACTTAGATATTTAGAGATGAAATCTCTCTATGTTGTACACTTCATGGAATACAATAGGATAACAGTCCATCTCACCACCAGCTCTTATGTCATGATTTCCTGCACTTGTTATTGACAATTGTTTCATAGAAATTCCTGTGAATTTAGGCCTTTCAAGTGAACTGGCAGCATTTTCACCCAGAAAACTCCTGAATCCAAACAGACTCTAAAGGGTGCAGATTATATCTTAGTGTAAATCTCTTACTTTGACGTTAAGAAATGAAATATCTCTGTGTTGTTACTTCATGGAGAGGAATAGTATATCAGTCCATCTCACTTCCAAGTGTTGAGTCATCTTTTCTAGTACTTGTTATTAATCCTTTTTTATTCACATTCCTTCATGTTGCGACCTTTAGGGTCAAACCAGCATTTTCATCCAGAATGCTCCTGAATTTAAACAGACTTCAAAGGAGCTGTTATGTGTTACTTAACTTTCCTGTACTTAGATATTTAGAGATGAAATCTCTCTATGTTGTACACTTCATGGAGTAGGATAGGATATAAGTCCATCTCACCTCCTGCTCTTAAGTCATTATTTTAGACTTGTATTAACCCTTGTTTCATTCAAATTCCTGCATGTGTTGGCCTAGGGTGAACTTCCAGCATTCTCACCAGAATGCTCCTGAATCCAAACAGACTACAAAGGAGCTTTTTATATCTTACTTAACTTTTCTGTACTTAGATGTTTACGGATGAAATTTCCCTGTGTTGTACACTTCATGGATAGAATAGGATATAAGTCCATACACCTTCAGCTTCTAAGTCATACATTCTAACACTTGTTATAAACCATTGTTTCATTCAAATTCCTGCGGATTTTTGCCCTTAAGGCGAACTGCCAGAATTGTCAGCGAGAATGCTCCTGATTTCAAACAGATTCCAAAGGAGCAGTTCATATCTTACTGTAACTTCTCTGTACTTAAATGTTTAGAGATGAATTCTCTGTATGTTGTGCATTTCATGGAGTAGAATAGGATATAAATCCATGTCACCACCAGCTCTTAGTCAAGATTTCTAGTACTTGTTTTTAACCCTTGTTTCATTCAAATTCCTGCAGATTTCTGACTTTAAGGCAATTTGCCAGTGATTTGAAAAAGAATGCTCCTGAGCAACAAGACACAAAGGAGCTGTTTACATATTACTTAACTTCTGTACTTAGATATATAGTGATGAAATTTCACTGTTGTACAATTCATGCAGTTGAATAGGATATAAGTCCCTCTCACCTAGAGCTCTTAAGTCATGGTTTTTAGCACTTGTTGTTAACCCTTGTTTCATTCATATTCCTGAGCATTTAGGCCTTCCCGGCCAACTGGCCGTGTTTTCTGGAGAAAGATCCTGAATCCATTCAGAATCCAAATTGTGCAGTTTATATCTTAATGTAACTCCTCTGTAATTTGATGTTTACAGATGAAATCACTCTATATTGTACTCCTCATGGAGTAGACTAAGATATATGTCCATCTCACACCCAGGTCTTAAGACATCATTTATACCACCTGTTTCATTCTAATTCCTGCGGATTTCAGCACTTAAGGCGAATTGTCAGGATTTTAGGCAGAAATCTCCTGAATCCAAAACGACTCAAAATGAGCTGATTATATATTACATAACTTTTCTGAACTTAGATATTTTACAGATGAAATTTCCCTATGTTGTACAATTCATGGAGTCAAATAGGATATAAGTCCAACTCACCACAGCTTCTAAGACATAAAATATAATACTTCATATTAACCACTGTTTCATTCAATTACTGCGGATTTCGGCCTTTAAGGCGAATTTCCAGCATTTTAGGGGAACGCTCCTGAATCCAAAACCACTCAAAATCAGCTGATTATATTGTACTTAACATTCTCTACTTAGATGTTTAAGGATGAAATTTCCATATGTTGCACACTCATGGAGTAGAAAGGATATAGGAGAGTGCATCTCACCAGCTTCTATTTCATAATTTCTAGCACTTGTTTTAACACTTGTTTCATTGTTTCATTCAAATTCCTGTGTATTTAGATCTTTCAGGCCAACTGGCCAAGTTTTCACCGAGAACACTTCTGAATCCAATCAGAATCCAAAGGTTGCAGTTTATATCTTCTGTACAAAGTTCTCTGTACTTTGATGTTTAGAGATGAAATCTTTCTATATTGTACTGTTTATGGAGTAGAATAGGATATAAGTCCATCACACCACCAGCTTCTGAGTCATAAATTCTAGTACTTATTATTAACCATTGTTTCAATCAAATTCCTGTGGATTTTGGCCCTTAAGTTGAACTGCCAGAGTTGTCAGTGAGAACAATCCTGATTCCAAATAGATTCCAAAGGACCAGTTTATATTTTACTGTAACTTCTGTGTACTTGATGGTTAGCGATGAATTCTCACTATGTGTACAATTCATGAAGTATGATAAGATATAAGTCCATCTCACCTCCAGCTCTTAAGTCTTGATTTCTAGCACTTGTTATTAACCCTTGTTTCATTCATATTCCAATGGATTTTGACGCTTAAGGCAACGGACAGAGTTGTCATTGAGAACACTGCTGATTCCAAACATATTTTAAAGGAGCAGTTTATATTACTGTAACTACTCTGTACTTTGAAGTTTAGAGATGAAATCTCTCTATGCTGTACTTCATGGAGTAGAATAGGATATAAGTCATCTCACCTCCAGCTCTTAGGTCATGATTTCTAGCACTTGTTATTAACCCTTGTTTCATTCAAATTCCTGTGGATTTCGGTGTTTCAGGCCAACAGGCAGTGTTTCCTCTGAGAATGCTCCTGAATCAATCAGAATCCATAGGGTGTAGTATATCTAAGTGTATCCATAGGGTGTAGTATATCCATAGGGTGTAGTATATCTAAGTGTAGTGTACACTTTCATGTGTAGATATGAAATCTGTCATATTGTACACCACAAGGAGTAGAATAGGATTAAGTCCACCTCACCCCCAGGCTTAAAGAGGTGATTTAGAGCACTTGCTATTATCCCTTTTTTCATTCCAATTCCTGTGGATTTCGGCCTTTAAGGAAAATTGCCAACATTTTAGTGAGAACTCTCCTGAATCCAAGAAGATCAAAATGAGTTGTATATATCTTATTGAACTTTTCTGTACTTAGATATTTAGGGATGAAATTTCCCTCTGTTGTACACTTTATGGAATAGAATAGGATATACGTCCATCTCACCTCCAGCTCTTAAATCATGATTTCTACCACTTGGTATTAACCCTTGTTTCATTCATATTACTGCAGATTTCGACCCTTAAGGTGAACTGCCAGAGTTGTAGTGAGAATGCTCCTGATTCCAAACATATTCCAAAGGAGCCATGTATATCTTACTGTGACTTCTCTGTATTTTTTTTTACAGATGAAATCTATCTGTGTTGTACACTTCATGGAGTACAATAGGGAAAGTCCATCTCACCTCCAGCATAAGTATGATCTTAGCACTTGTTTTTAACCCTTGTTTCATTCATTACACATGGCTGTGTTTTCACTGAGAATGCTCCAGAATCCGATCAGTATCCAAAGATTGCAGTTTATAGCATAGTGTAAATTCTCTGTACTTTGATGTTTAGAGATGATTTCTCTCTATATTTTATACTTCAAAGAGTAGAATTGGACATAAACCCATCTTATTCCCAGGTCTTAAGACATGATTTATAGCACTTGTTATTAACCCTTTTTTCATTCCAATTCCTGCGGATTTCGGCCTTTAAGGTGAATGGCAAGTGTTTTAGGTAGAACTCTCATGAATCCAAAAAGCCTCACAATGAGCTGTTTATACCTTACTTAACTTTTCTGTACTTAAATATTTATGGATGAAATTTACCCATGTTTTACACTTCATGGAGTAGAATAGGATATAATTCCATTACACCACCAGCTTCTAAGTCATAAATTCTAGCACTTTGTTATTAACCCTTGTGTCATTCATCTTCCTGTTGATTTCGGCCATTAAGGCAAACTGCCAGAATGTCATTGAGAAAGCTCCTGATTCCAAACAGATTCCAAAGGAGCAGTATATATCTTCCTGTAACTTTGAAAGAGGGTATAAAGAAATGGGCGACCAAAGAAAACTTACAGGCCTGCTTCTCTCTCCAAAGCAATCTACTAGCCATTTCTTTGCAATTACCTTTTACTTTACCTTTACCTGGATACACTTATCTGCCTGCTTCTCTCTACAAAGGAGGCTACACACTCTTCATTAGCATTTTCACTGATCACCTTTATCATTGATATGCAAAAATCAGCTACCAGCTGCTCTCTTTCCCTCTTTCAGACCTAAAAAGAAAAACTTTAAAACACAGTTTAAACTTTACATTCATGGGTTATTTCCACCATCCCCAGCCTTCTCAGCCAAAATACCAAGCCAATGCAAGACTATCAGTGCAGACTAATTTTTTTCTAATAAAGTGACTTTCTAATTACTACAAAAGAAAACATGTAAGACTCAGATTACTTTAACATTGTCTAAAACCTTTCTCAGCATTGTCCAAAGTCCTTTCCCAGATTGCCCAGAAATCCTCAGTCTCTCAGTCCTGATTATCTCACCAATGTGCCTCAGAGTTCACCTCCAAACGCTTGAAGACATGTTCCTTTGGCTCCGCCCTGGCTTGCACCTCCTTGTCTTCCACACTATTTTCTCCTTGTCTCCTTCAGGTAGCAGGAACTTCATGGTACCGGACCCAACCAAGTTCACTATCTTTTCAGGCCTGTCTTTTGCACGGCCTCTCGCAGACACGAGTTAAACTCAGCAAAACAAACTCCAATTCGGAGTTCTAATCTGCAAACTTCTTAACTGCGTCTAGCACACATGCTGCCAGCCTGGGTCAGCCAAGGGTTGCAGGCCCCCGTGGCCACATGGCCAAGCTCACATGGTTCACATCTTTACAAGATGGCCGATTCCCATCTCTCTTCCATTGAACCTCTCTCTCTATCCAATCTCCATATTGGAATCCTTCTCTTTGTTTGCACACTCTTTATATATACTGGTGTCCCACCTTCCAGGAAATGTTTCACCTTGACCATTTCACTTCTTTCTCCCTTTGCATCTCCCTCAAGGGAAATTCCAACTAAAGTCATTCTCATATTTTAGCATCTGTCCTTGAAATCTGCAATCTTAAAAAAGGAGACAATTGAGGGGGGGGAGTAGCACACCCTATCAACTTCTCTCTACTTTGATGTTTAGAGATGAAATCTCTCCATGTTTTACACTTCATAGAATAGAATAGGATATACATCCATCTCACCTCTAGCTCTTAAGTCATGAATTCTACCACTTATTATTAACCCTTGTTTCATTCAAATTCCTGTGGATTTCCGACTTTAAGAAGAATTGCTCGGGAATTCAGCAAGAATGCTCCTGATTCCAAACAGACTCAAAGGGAGCTGTTTGTATCTTGCTTAACATTTCTGTACTTAGATGTTTAGGGATGAAATTTCCCTATGTTGTATGCTTCATGGAGACAATAGGGTAAGTCCATCTCATTTCCAGCTTAAGTCTTGATTTTAGCACTTGTTATTAACTCTTATTTCATTCAAATTCCTGCGGATATAGGTATTTCAGTCCACCTGGCTGTGTTTTCACCGAGATTGCTCTTAAATCCAATGAGTAACCAACAGTTGCAGTTTATATCTTAGTGTAACTTCCCTGTACTTTAATGTTCAGAGATGAAATCTCTCTATAGTGTACATTTCAAAGTGTAGAATAGGATATAAGTCCATCTCATCCCCATGTATTAAGACATGATTATAGCCCTTGTTATAAACCCTTTTTTCATTCCAATTCCTGAGGATTTCGGCCTTTAAGGTGAATAGCAAGCGTTTTAGGGAGAACTCTCATGAATCCAAAAAGTCTCACAATGAGCTGTTTATATCTTATTTAACTTTTCTGTACTTATTTATGGATGACATTTTCAATGTTTTACTGTACATGGAGTAGAATCAGATATAAGTCCATTACACCACAGCATCAAAGTTCATAAATTCTCGACTTTTTATTAACCCTTGTTTCATTCAACTTGCTGAGGATTTCGGCCCTTAAAGCGAAATGCAAGAGATGTCAGAGAGAAGGCTCCTGATTCCAAACAATTCCAAAGGAGAAGTTCATATTTTTTGTAACTTTCTGTGCTTACTTTGTGTTTAGAGATGAAATTCAGCAAGAATGCTCCTGATTCCAAACAGATCAAAAGGACCTGTTTTTATCTTACTTAACATTTCTGCACTTAGATGTTTAGTGATGAAATTTCCCCATGTTATACATTTCAGGAATAGAATAATATATAAGTCATTGGCGTGGTTCCAAGAACCTGGGAGGGTCCCCCTCGCCGCTCGTCACCTCCGCCGCCCCTGGGAGCCAACCCCCTCGCTGCACGCCACCTCCGCTGCCCCTGGGAGCCAAGCCCCGCCTCCAGGTTCCTCCGGAGACGCGCCCATCTTGCCCACCCTCAGGTTAGATAGCTGCTGAACGTCATTGGCGCGGTTCCAGGCCCCTGGGAGGGTCCCCCTCGCCGCTCGTCACCTCTGCTGCCCCTGGGAGCCAACCCCCTCGCCCCACGCCACCTCCGCTGCCCCAGGGAGCCAAGCCCCGCCTCCAGGTTCCTCTGGAGACGCGGCCATCTTGCCCACCCTCGGTTAGATAGCTGCTGAAGGTCATTGGCGCGGTTTCAGGCCCCTGGGAGGGTCCCCCTCACCTCTCGTCACCTCCGCCACCCCTGGGAGCCAACCCGCTCGCCACACGCCACCTCCGCTGCCCCTGGGAGCCAAGCCCCGCCTCCAGGTTCCTCCGGAGATGCGCCCATCTTGCAAACCCTCAGGTTAGATAGCTGCTGAAGGTCATTGGCCGGTGCATATTACTAAACTAAGCTAAAGTACAGATCTACTTTCAACCTGGAATACACTCCCATCAACATGCCAACCAACACAAGATTCATGGGTTCTCAATATGTAGAACAGGTTCGAAAGCAAAACACAGTAAGGAGAAAAACTTTACACATGCAAGCAAGCCCTACAGGAAGTAATCCATCGCCAACAAAGAAAGGACAATCTCCAGAAATCACCAAAGAAATGATTTGCATCTCAGAAAAAGATTCCTCTACTAACATGTTAAATGCACTCCAGCAATTAAGAGAAGAATTAGAAAAAAAGGACAACAGTATGATAGAAGCAATTAATGCACTAAGGGAGGAAATAGAAACATATAAAAAAGAAAGCATTAATATGCATACCCTAATCAACGAACTAAAGAATGAAAATGAATCCCTAAAGTTGAAATTGAAAGAGACTCAAGATTTAAAG
>PVHY01010068.1:0-52414 GCA_004024945.1 Uropsilus gracilis
AAGAAGTCATGTGTTGAAGACCTACCTAGGGAAGTGATGAAATTTTGCTGAGACCTGGGGGTTGAAGCCCCCACAAAGGGGTGATTACCCTTATATAAAGAGGGAGAGATGTAGAGATTTAGATATTAGATATTTGTCTCTTGGCCATGTGAGGACTCATTGAAAAGGCATCTGTCAGAAAACCAGAAAGAAAAGCCTTGCCAAGAGCAGAATCAACAGGCACCTTGCTCTTGGATCTCCAGTCTCTCAAACTATGCTAAGTAAATATTTGTTGTCCAGGTTGCCCAGTCTGGCATTTTGTTACAGCAGCTCAAGTTGACTCAGATATATGAGCAAAATTACTAGTGGCATTAGTGTCTAAATGGGTGGATAATATTAGCAGTTATGAAAATAAGCATTTCAAATAACATACAAAATTCTTAGTTCATATTTAATATGTAGGAAACATCAAATATATTGTCATTATTAAATATATAGAATGAAATGGTGTTTTAAGGACAAGGAAGAATAAGTAAAAAGGTAAGAGATGTAACAGTACATAACTGTAGACAAAACAAAAATTATGATAAGCTGTGGTTTGAATAATATAATTTTAAATTTAATATATAGATATGTAAATTAAAAAACTGTAAATATTATCTTTGTATATTTTTGCTTTGTTTTATGGGATTAAATTAATTTTAATCACTATCTATTTCCTGTGCAGTACTTAATATGCATCTAGTTTGATCATTTCATTATCTTAATAGAAGTACAAAACACTAAAGAATAAACTCAGTTACTAATAAGGAAAGAAAGTCTCAAGAGGCTGATTAATGTGCTATAGCTACATTGCAATGGGAACTTGACCTGATGCTTCCTCTCCAAAGAATAAGGTCTTTTCACCAAGAAACAGTGAACTTTGGGGGAAAAAATTGCAGAAACATAAGTCTAATTTATGGAGTTATTTAGACTCAATGTAGAATTTTTAATTATTTAAATCAGAAGTTATTTAGCATTAGCTACAACTACTAAGCAAAGCTATGGTAACATGATGGAGAATTTCACTCATATTTCAGTCTTTCCTTCTGGTCAAACTCAATAATGGATAAGTTGGTAAGGTGTCAAAATTCCAATGGGCACAGTGGCATAAACAAAAATCTGTCATAGCATAAATATTAAAGAATTTATAGAATTTTTAGTTATGAATTTCATAGCAGATAATATTCAGTTTTCCATTAAACGTAAACTTATAACCTGACAAGTATTAAAATATCAAATTACATGATTTGGAGGCAATAGAAAATTCACTGATGACATACGGTCATTTATTGTTAATGCTGTGATTCATTTCCATTTGCATGGAGACAGAGGAAAAACATGAAAGTCTCTTGACCTCTTTCTATTTCCGATCTTGACTTCCATTATTTCAGTTAGCACTAAATAAGTTTATAAAACCTACTTTTCATAAACTTTAGGTCTTGAATCAAATAATGTACAATGTAAAATCTTTTACTAATTATTAGACAGAAATGGTAAAATAGTACAGTTTTTAAACACATGCACTGATAACTAATGGCTTGGTAATGCCAAAATAGGAGAGAGGTTTCTTGAGAAAGGCATTTCCCTCATGAGGAGAAATATTCTTTATCCACTGGATTCAATATTAGGAAAATCCTTTGCTCAAACACTTTAAAAGTAGTGAAAATAGACATATTCTGGAGATGGCAGGGAGGAGTATAGAATTGCTCACAATACTACAGACTTGCTCTGGTATGGGTGTGTAACTAGCTGCAGCCAACCCTACCTTGTAGCACTGGATCCCACAGAGCTATGACCCTGTAGCATCTGAGCCCAAAGGGATAAGTGTCTAATATCTATTCCTGCCACAATACATTTCATATACACATTTATTCTTCTAACCATCCATCAATCAGTGATTCATTAACAAACAGTGATGAGGTGGTGACCCAGGTGATGGGGTCTGTCCTCACTGATAAAGTAGCAAAAACTGCACATTTTTTGTCAATTATTGCAAGTCTGGGCATGGATCTTATAGTGCTACAGATGTTGCTAATTGCAATCTGTCTTTCATTCAGGATTTTAAAAACAATGGCTACTAGCACATTCCTTTTTAATCTCAAAACGGAAAAGCAACAGAATAAGCATAAGAGAACATTCTTTTCTTCCAAAGTGCACACAGAGAGGTAGCACTGGAACCACTGACCTGAGATTTAGAGATGATTGCCAGGAGCCGAGGCATGATGGTCATCAGCATAGTGCAGAGGCCAAAGATGAAGTTCAAGGAGATGTAGGAGATGAAAGCTACATCTGAGCTTGAGAAGATTCTGGACATCAAGTACATCCATGGAAGAGTTGCATATCTGAAAAAAAAGTCAAATTTCATGTTTCTTTTACTATAAGGCTTATGTATATAAAGGTTAAATTACAGATGTAGTTTTGTGGACCTGGTCATTTTCCCTAACTTAGTGAACAATAACTTTATAATACTTTATAATTTCTCTGGTATTTTCTAAAGATAAAGCATACTTTCCAGGTCTTCAGAGGATACCATGATATCATAGAAAGCACAAAGGGAAGGATCAGAACTTGGGTCATGTGTGGGTCTGGCCAGCTCTGTGATCTGAGTCAATGTCTTCCATGCTCCCTCTCCCCAAGGGGCATGCTTGATTCACATCTTTGCTCCCATTCTTCTCAGAGAGCAGAAGTAATACAGGCTGTGATAATTAAAGACTATTAAGACTATGAGAAGCTAAAGGGTTCTATGTAGAAACAAAGTAAACAAAACACAGTTTACTTTTCAGAATCCACTGCATGAAGGATTTGAGCTATATGCTTCCATGCTGTTCCCTAATTCCTCTCTTGCTTTAACAAAGATTTTACAGAAAGGGAAAAGGGAATAAAAGAACTGCTGGAAGTTCCAAAGCTTAGAAGTAAGTGAATCTGAAATGGGATTCATTACTGTATGGCCCCAAAGTTGGGGAGGACAATTTACTTTAGAAGCAACCCCAATAGTATCAGATTGTTGAAGGAAAACACCTCTGAGCTAGTTAGATGAGGCCACAATGGCTACTGTCCAATGCCATCCTGGGGCTTCCTTGTCCCCCAATAGCTGTACCCTTGTCCCATGGCTATGGAAGCATTGCTGCTGCAGGATTCAAATTCCTCCCCCCCCCCCACAAGCCTTGCCAAACCATGCCATAGGCACCTGCAGTTAAGTTGGAAAAATGGAGCTCCCCACCCCAACTCTTGGTTTTCTGAATGAAGACTGGTGGGACAAGGAAAGAGCAGTGCTGCCATGAAGACTTTAAAAATAGTCTGGTCAGTCCTTTGTCTCCACATGGTTTTCCTAGCTTCCATTTTTCTTAGGCTCCTACTTTTGCATATTGAAAGCCTCTTCTCCACCTGCAGCACTATTAGACTCTGGTCTCTGCTCAGCTGAAGCTATCGGGCTGCACAGACCAAATTTGACAATGTACCAGCCTCATTCTCTCTCTATCTCTCTCTCTCACTCTCTCTCACTCTCTCTCTGTTTACTTTTCTTACTCTCTATGTAGACAAAAACTTTTATTACACATTTCTCTCTGTGTATCTTGCATTTTTAAGTGTGTAGCTTTGGACTATTGACTAGGTCAGGTCATCCCTGGTCACCTAAGCCCCAGATTTGCCCTGTTTCAAGATGACATCAAGATCTAACAAAATTACCTAGGCTGGGCATGGTGGTGCATGCTTGTAAGTGGCAGCCTAGGAAGCCATGGCAGGGATCAAGGATCACAGTTCGAGTCCTGCTCGGGGCAATGTAGCAAGACCTAGTTCCAAAAAAAATCGGCGTGGTAGTGCATGCCTGTAATCCCAGCTATCTGGGAAGCTGAGGCTGGGGAGTGCTTGAGTCAGTGGTACCCCAGGCAACAATGTGAGCCTGTGGTTCCATGGGCAAAAATAGCGAGTCTCAAAAAATATATATATTACAAAACTACCATAAAACATTTAAAATGAAAACATCTATTTCTTTTTGTGTGTCCGTATCCTAAAGCAGACTTCATTCATGGCTAGCTTCTTTCTATCTCATTATTACTATACAGCATTGCAGGAAAAAGCACTTCATTACACTTCCAAATATTGATAGAAAAGTTACTTTAAATCATAATATTTTTCATAATACTGTCATATCCCACATACTCTTCACACATTAATGGTCAGTTCATCTCTAGTCTTTCAACACAAAAAAAAAGGTAAAAGGGACACAGTATAAATATCAAGAAAACAAATGACTAAGAAAATAGAACTGTTATTAATATTATGTTCCAAATATAAAAGAACCTACTTATATAAAGGAACTATTAATGTTTCTAAAAGAATAAAGCAACAAAAATAAAATTTCTATTGGAGACTTCATTACACAGAATGACAAAAAGGGCTAGATTGTCCATACAGAAAATTAACAAAGAAATGAGTCTTAAATGTAATTGGTACTACAAAAATCACTAAATCAGATGGATTTATTGTACTTTTAGGTTTTTTTACCTTAAAAACTATGAACATACTTTCTTCTTCAATGCAAATGGAACATTTTCAAGACTCAATCATATACTGGGACATAAAACAGGACTCAGACAATGTACAAAAATAGAAATTATATCAAGTAACATAAGACCATACTGCTATAAAACTAGAAATTAAATACTAAAGGACTCCCGGAACAAAACAAATTATGTGGAGACTAAACAAGATGATTTAGAAAAACCTTTGGGCTTGCAAAGAAATTAAAAATAAAATCTAGACACTAATAAAAATGGGAAAACAAGCTACCCAGGGTTATGAGAAATATGGGAAGTTCATAACAATATAGACACATACACATACACACACTTTAACAATATAGCTCTGCAGCTGAAGAAACTAAAAAAAAAGACTGCAAAATAGTCAAAAATAAGAAATCATGAGTGTTCTAGAAATAATAATAATTAGGGCAGAAATAAAAGAAATAGCAAACAAAAGAACTATTAGTTTTTAGAACCAAGAATTGGTTCTTTGAACAAATAAACCAAAATTGACAAGCATTAGCTATGGTTACAAAGAGAAAAAAAAAAAAAAAAAACCCAAATTAGTAGACTGACAAATGAAAGATGTGATATTACAGAAATTCACAGGATATTAAAATTTTATTATAAAACCCTCTATGCAAATAAATTGGACAACCCAGAAGAAATGAGTAAGTGTTTAGATTCATTCAGCCTCCAGAGATTGAACAAGAATGTAATAGACACTTTAACCAGTCCAATCATAAGTCCTGAAATTACAGGAGTAAAAATCTTTCCCAAGAACAAAATCCCAGGACCAGATAGCTTCACCAGTGTATTCTACCAAGCTTATCTTACACACAGTCTTCAAACAAAAAAATGAAGAGGAAGGAAATCTCCCCAAAATATTCTTTGAGGTCACCATTACTCTGATCCCAAAACCGAAGATAATACAAAACATGAAATTTATAGACCAATATCTTTGATAAATATTATGTAAAAAGTATTAACAAAATCCTTGCAAACCAAATATAACTGCATATCACCACTGTTATTCAATATATTCCTTGAAGTCCAACCGAATCAATTAAACAAGGAAAGATATGAAAAGAATCCAAATTGGAGAAGAAAGAAAACTCACTGCTTACAGATGACATGTATACTTAGAAAAATCAAAATATTCTTCAAAAAACTTCTAGAAATTATAAATGAATACAGTAAGGTGCAGGATGCAAAATCAACACACAACATCAGTACTGTTTTTACATGCAAGCAACATTTCAAAGGATAAAGAAATAAAGAATACAGTTTGATTTACAATCACTCCAAAAATAATGAAATAATTATGAATAAGCAACAGAGAAAATGAAGGAACTGTACAATGAAAACTATAACATTTTATTAAAGGAAGTACAAGGAGTCACAAAGAAATAGAAATCTATCATATGCTCTGGGGTAGGAAGACTTAACATTACTAAAGAGGCCACGTTGCCCAAAGCAATGTACAGATTTAATGCAATCCCTATTAAAACACCATGACTTTTAAAAAAGGAAATAGATAAAAGACTTATCAGATTTATATGATACCACAAAGTCCCCTAATTGTTCAACAGTTTTGAGAGAAAATAAGAAAAATGGAGGATTTATACTTCCTGACTTCAAATTACATTGCGCAGCAACTATTACCAAAACAATATGGTTCTGGCACAAAAACAGAAACTCATACCAGTGAAACATAGACTGTAAACTCAGATATAATTTCACATAAATATGAGCACCTGAATTTCAACAAAGGTACATGGTGGAAAAAAGATAGCGTTTTAAATAAGTGTTGGGATACGTGGATAGCCACATGCAAAAACAAATAAACCAACCTATATTTAAACTATACATGAAAGTTCACTCAAGATGAATTAAATATTGGACATAAGAACTACAAACCATAAAGCACTTGAAAGAAAATATAGAGGACACACTACTACAGGATATCTACTACAAATATATGATTTGGAATACAACCCCAACAGAGAGAAAAACAAAAGCAAAAATAAAAAATGAAACTATATCAAGTTTAAAATCATTTTTATTTCAAAAGAAACATCACAAAAATAAAAAGGGAACCCACAGAATGGAAAAAAATAATGCATACCAAACATATGAAAAGGGTTAAATTTCCAAAAATTACCCGCAGTATTTACATAAGCCCATAACAAAGAAACAAACTATTCAATCTAAAAAATGGTAAAAGGACCTAAATAGAAGGGACTTCTTTATAGAAAACATTCATATGGTCTTCAGATATATGAAAAAATGCTCAGTATAAAAGAAATGTAAACCAAAACCACAATGGGATACCACCTCACACCTGTGAGAATGGCCCACATAAAAAAGAAGGGAATTAACAAATGCCAGTGAGAAAATGGTGAAAAAAGAACTCTCATCCACTCTTGGTGCTAATAGTGAAAAACGGTGTAGAGAGTTTTCAAGAATATAAAAACGGAAATCTATTTTCTCCAGCAGCATCATTATTAGTTATTTATCTAAATAATAATAAAAGTCTAATATGAAAAGATCTATACACACACACATACAATGCACATATAAGAGGACACAAAGATATATTCATTTTTTACTGATTTCACTAAACATAATTATCCCACCACCCATCCATTTTGTCTCAAATCCCACAGTTTTTATCTTTCTTCACAGCTGTGTAATTCCCATTGACTACTTGTCCACAGTTTGCCCATCCATTCATCTGTTGTGGTTCTATGATTTGACAATTGTAAACAATTATATATGTTATTATATCAATTGCAAAAAAATGTTGCTATGTATATAATTGTAAACAATGCTGATATATATCTATATATGGAGAATTGTAAACAATGCTGCTCTCCATATATATATATCAGCAGTCAATGGGAATTATGTGGCTGTAAAGAAAGATAAAAATAGTAGGATTTGGGACAAAATGAATGAATGGTGGGATAATTATGTTTAGTGAAATCAGTCAAAATCTGTTACATATTTGTGATAGATGTCCTGTAGTGTGTCTCTTTCAAGTACTTTATGGTTTGTAATTCTTATGTCAAATATTTAATTTATTTTAAGTGAATTTTCATGCATAGTCTTAAACATATTTTTTTTTGCATGTGGCTATCCATGACCCATATAGCTTTATTAAAGTTCAGCTGTCCATATTTATGAGGAATCTAACCATATGAAACAGATTTACTCATCTGTGGAACATAAATAGCTGTGCCCCCTAAAAACAGAAAGAATGAAAATTTGAACTCAGCAAAAAGAATGGTTGCCAGAGGGGATAGTGGATAGTATGGAAAGGTTGGGAGACAGAGGTATATACCTGGGGTATGGGCACAGGTGGTTTGGTGGAGGGAAAATAAAATAATTTCATTTACAAAATAATTAAATAAAAGGTCAAGAATTATTATAAAATACAAACAAAAAATGCTTCATGGGAGTTAGGGATGTTTGGGTAGCAGCACATCACATGGTATTTGTAATGATGGCACAAAGCAAAATGGAAGTGTGGGAGTGTGGTAACCTCACTGTCCTGGATGGCATTTTTATTTCGTTCTTTCAGGATATTGTTCACTCACTTAATTTCCAATTAATTATGCGAGTGAATAAAGATTCTAAACCATTGAATGAATCCATTCAAATGTCCATCCATGTTCTTAAGTATCAGCCCTTTCTGGGATTCAAATTTCCTGAGATTGCTTTTGGGGTCCATGCACCACAGGTTCCTCTGAGGATAAGGAAATTGCTGACATTCTTGTCAGGTGTGGCTCCTGGGAGACAGAGTGCCCCACAGGGTCTCAGAGTTGTGGGTCATATAAGACTCTCAGGAAGGAAGGAAGAAAGTTTAAATCTAAACTCATTATGGCCCCTTGGATATTAACATATGATTCTAACCCGAGGTCTTTTGTCTTTGCCTTTCTGGCATTAGCCTGACCTCCAAGAATACTGAGTTCTCTTATCAGCAGCTCTCAGTCTCTCATTTGATGTGTGATGTCCCTATGGATATGTAAATCTACTTTAACAGACTAATGAATATACTGAAATTCTTCGAAAATGTGGCTAAGGAGTTTAAGGAGTTTCTAATTGATTTTGTTCAAGATTTATCTTATTTTAAGGTAGGTAATCTGGTCACCTAATCAAAAAAAAAATCTATTTACTTTATACTTTAAGAATCTTGACAACACTGTCAACTGGATCAATAAACTGAAATGAGATCATTTCCTTAAAGTAGGAAGTCACATAGTCTATGAAAGTACATGAATTTCCTATTGAATATTTGAATATGTGTCTAATAAAACACTTTTTATGGCACATGAAATAAGATCCTTTGAATACTAAACTAATTTGGATAACAACATGGCTAAAATTAATCTAATGGAAATTTTTGCCAGTTATTATATATGAGATTTATATGAATTTCCTGCATATAAATTCCATCATATAATAACTTAATCTCATTTTCAGAGCAAAAAAACTGCAGTTCCACAGGAAAGAAACTGAGACTTTAAAAGAGTAATTGTCCCAAAAGACACAGATTTATTAAGTGGTAATGTTGCTATTACTTAAAAAATTTACCTGTCTGTCTCTTTCTGTCCATATTATGTTCATCAAATGATGATATATCCTTGTTTAAGCTAAAATGTCTCATTAATTAAGTGCTTTGAGTCTGAGATAATTGTGGTATGCATAAAAATACATTTACTCATGATATTTGGCTTAAATATAGCATAATGCTTTGTTTAAAAATTTTAGCCTTAAATACAATAAATTAATTTATAAATTATTTTCCTTCTAATAGTGTATATCTATCACAAGCCTAGTGTGTAGTAGTCATATTCACAGCATATAAAAAGATACTGATATATGTCAAGTAGGTATAATTTTGGAACATAAGCAACGATCCTGATTAATATTTATAGATTAGAAACATGTAAAATGCCTTTTCTGTTATTGCTATTTTTCCTCTTAAGAAAAAAAGTGATACAAATTAAACATAACATTGACAAATGACTAATAATCAGAGAGAGAGAGGAGTATATTAGTCACAGATCTTCATAAAGGAATAGCCACAAAGGTGATGTTAGAATCACTGAATTGAGTTGAAGTCCCCATTAATGTCAAATTGAGAATAAGTGAGACTCTATTTTCAATAGCATAGCTTTTCAGACAGCTTGGGGGTCTTTCTAAGACAGTGCCATGTGTACAGTGGCCGGGACAGCACTCTCTCCTCCAGTGGGCACTTACACTGCCTGTAACTTGTCTGCTCAGTGTCCCTTGTAGAAGCAATGTAATTGCTTAGAAAGAGAGAAAATCATGAAGCCGACAGCAGGTTCAAAGCTATCCCAGGGGTTTTCTCTTTCTGAAAACAATCCATAATTCTACAACAACGTTTCTCATCACATACCCGAAAAGTGCCAGCAGGAGGGCCGTGGCTGCCAAATTCTCCCGGAAAGTGAAAGCTGTTAACTGGAAAGCAGTTATAACTGCGACACACAAACCAACAGAAACCAAGTAAAAGACCTGAAAAAAAGAAAAAGAAAGAGAAGCTTTATGTTCTTGTTTCAAGTTTTCATTTTAGCTCACCTCAATATACTTCCTATTCTGCACATCACATGTTTTGGTGCAGTGGAATTAGTCCTGGAGAAGCCTGCTCGGTGCCAAATTGTATTCCCCCAAATTTGTTGACACTCTATGATCTTAGACTGTGACTATATTTGGATCCTTTAAAGAGATGGTGAAAAAGAGGTCATTAGGCTGGGTCCTAATCCAATGTCACTGATGTCCTTATAATAAAACAGGATGAGGATCCAGACATGCAAAAAGGGCTGGACCTGCAGGGTAGAGTAAAAGCAGCCATTACAACAAGGAGAGGTGTCTGAGAAAACAGCCTTGCCAACACCTTCATCTTGGAATTCCAGTCTCTGGAAATAAATTTCTGGTGTTTAAGTCACTAGTGTGTGGTATTTTGTCAGATTAATATAATATCCATGGATTCCAGGAAATAATTAACGATACCTGTTTTCTCCTTGTGCTTAGAAATAAGGATAGAACTCATCCCTTTGTCTTATGGGTGCACACTGAATTTCATGCTCCAAGAGACTGACAACAATCATACTTTCCTGAGGGTGCTCATCCCAGCTCCCACTTCCCTTGGAAAATGATTGCAGAGCTCTTCTTCAGGCTAGTTCCATGAAGCCTCATGCTGCTCTGATTGCAATTAATATGTCACCCTTTCCAAAGTCTGTCTTTAATCTCCTGATTTAAAGTCACCTTTTTTTCCCTTTAACCTCATTCATTCTTACAGTACAGTAAATTGTCACTAGTCAATCAGAGCTTTGTATTGTTTGCTATTTTTGATTTCTGCTTCCATGAGTAAGAATACAAGCTCCAAAGGAAACATATTTATCTGCCTTGCTTACAACTTTGTTATCCCATACCTCAAATACACCTTGACCCCGTAGAGAACCCCAAAAATATCCATAAAATGAGCAAAGAGAATAGGGAAGATAACTAAATGAAGGTGATAATCAAAACTAGGAGAAAATAATCCTGCCCACCTTTAAAAGCCCCAAGGGTAAAAACATGTCCCTTGGAGTCAAAGAAATATGGGGAAATAAACAAAGGATTGTATAAAAGAGGAAAGTTGTAGAGTTTTAAAGGTTTCATAGCTCCCTAAGGACCTGAAAACTTGGTCCTCCCTGATAAGTTCTTATTGGCTCCTGGGAGATCTTCTATCCTTATTTCCAGAAAGACTGTGGTGATTGCATATTAAGAAATAGTTATATACAATGGAATTTTCAATTCAGTGATAAAAATAGACAAATCCTGTCATTTGTAACAACATGGATAGAGCTGCTGAAAGGGATTATGCTATCTGAAATTAGAAGGAAAAAGATAATTACTGAATGGTCTCACTTATATATGGAATATTAACAAAACAAAACAAGATCAAGACAAAATTAGCAAGCTGATCATAGAACTGAATATAGTAAGGGAGAGGGAGGAAGGTGAACATTACCAGATGAATACAAAGGAATATAGTAATGGTTCACAAATACTATGGAGGTGGGAGAACTATGGGGGGCTAAACAATGTAAGAACAAGTTAATGAATAGAAATAAGGAAAAGAGAGGAAAGGAAAAGAAGGGGAAAGGAAAAAGAAAAAAGGGGAAAGGAAAACAAAAGGAAAGTAGAATAGAATAGAATAGAATAGAACAGAACAGAACAGAACAGAACAGAACAGAACAGAACAGAACAGAACAGAACAGAACAGAACAGAACAGAACAGAACAGAACAGAACAGAACAGAACAGAACAGAACAGAACAGAACAGAATAGAATAGAATAAGTCATGGCATAAAGCAGCTCTCAGATCTGTCTGTGACACTGGTGGCAAAGTTGAGCCAGATTTGGGGGCCACCACTGTAACAGCTCCACACTAACTTAGTGTACAATCTTGGATTAGTCATTCACGCTCTCATGTTTAAGAATATCCTTCAGGAGATCAGGTTTCTCAGTCTTGACTGAGTCTCCAAAAATTATTTGTGGAGTTAGCAAAATGTATATTCAACTCCCACCTAACAAGTAAAGGCCCTGTGAACATCACTGTTAACAGTGTGCTACATATTCCTATCTGGCAGACATGGCAGAAACACTGATTAGAAGTACTGATCTCCAAAGAAGTTACAGTGACTTAGATATGAGCAACATAAATTATATTTTTAAAAATCTAGGTCAATGAGTAAACTGCATTAGAGACCCAGTGTTAATATACCAGACCTTGCAGTACATCAAACAGCTTAGTTTAGCACATGGTTTACAGCGATGCTGTTTAAATGCTTGTTCCTTCTTGCTTTCTAATAACCCACGTAATATAGTCTATGACAGGATGAGTCCTGTTTATGAGGACAACATATCACTTTCCTAAAACAAAACAAAACAAAACTCTGTGCAACAATGAAAGGTATAGACCCTTGAAGATATGCCTTAGTGAAGATGTGCATAAGTGTCTTAGAAAATATTATACAAAAGAACAAAAGAGAGTGACTATGTAAAGAAGACATATCAGGGAAACAAGGCTTTTTGCATGCAGATTGAAGATCATTTATAATGACTTTTACCACCTTACCTTCTGCCCTTGTTAAAAAAAAAACATACTAAAGGCAATTATTTTTTCAGGTCCTCAATAAGAAACTTGGTATTTTTCTGCAAATGTCTATTTTCCAGATATCTGTTCCCTCTTCTAAAGCAATTCCAAATGACTGATGGTGATAGCAAAGATGACTTATCTAATAAAATTATTCTTTCTTTGAGGATAGTCTGAGGCAGCTAGCTTTTTCCCACCATACACATGCAAACACACACACATACAACACGTACCATATACCATACTTACAGCACATACACAATATACCACAGCCTTCCACACTGCACACTATACACATAAGTCTCACATACACCAGATACATAACATACACTTAACACACACACAAAAATACCATATATATCATGCACACACACCATACATACCACACACTGACATATCATGTACACTACACAACATACACCACACACAACACACCAAATACTATACCACACACTCCAAACACACACAACACACACGAATACTATATCACACAATGCAAACATATACAACACACAAAACCCACACACCACATACACATGCTATATTATACGTATAACACATCAGTCTCACACATTTGTACTTAAATAAGCCATTCTCGTGGTAGTATACCCAAAACCTACCATGTCATAGAGGAAGTTAGTGAACCAGTAGGTCCTATAGCCTAGACCACTTATGTGCTGCAATCTCTTGGCTCCAGTCACCCTATCCCTCACCACGGAGCTACCAATCGATGCAGACAGGATGGAGAAGCCCAGAACAATGCAGAGGGCAACCCCACATTGGCGAATGCTCTCCAAGCTGTGAAAGAAGCAGAACAGCTTAACAGATATCAGGCAAAGAACAGGGGTCTTCTTTCTGTTGGTAAGAATCAGTGATGAGAACAACTGCAGCAAAAAGTATTCAGAACTTAAGGTTATGATTAGCAATACATACAGGCTAAGGATGTTGATCCACTCATTAAATTTCTCCATGTCCTTCTGTTACTACTGTTCCCAGCTGATAGAAGATATAACTGAGGAGTTCAAAGTTGAGGGATATTTTGACCATACTGTCTCAAAGTCTGCTCTGGAACTTTGAGTCTGACTTCCAGTTAAAATTAAAGGCATCTGTTGATAAGCTTTTATTCTATTGAGATCACCAGCTACACAGAAACATCTGTAGGGCATAGGAGTTGAGTATTGCCATGGTTCCACACACCTCTGACCAATCTCTGAATTTAAAATGTCAACATATTAAAAAGATATTGTAACAGATGGAGGTGGTGTTATAATAAAATACACTGTACAATTTATTGGTCAGCTTTTAAAGTGGACTGATACCAACATATTTCAAACCCATCATTGATCCTTTAAGGATGGCAAGCACACAGGTAGCCCATGTGATGAACTGGCTCATAACAAACCATCTACTGTTCCCCAACATCTTTTTGCTCTCATCTAGTTTTATAACAAATGCCAAAGAACAGACACCTAAAATTCTTGGGTCAGTGTCAGATACATTAAAAGTAAAAACTGGAAAACTGGTATGAATTTGGAGATTAGCTGGTGCATGTGCTTCCTGTCACAGTAAGGATTTGAAGAAAGCTGACCCATCAACCAATCAGTGTTTCTGTGTTTAAAACTTTAATCTGGAAAAGCATTTGGAAGATGTGGAGTTCCAGGAGCTTTGCAAAAATCATCCCCTTGCAACAATTTCTATTTAGAAACAGAGTTGAGTGATAGGCTAACCCATTTTAAATTTAGCCAACACAGTTCTTTTTTTGACAATCATTGACTTCACACATTTCAAGGAAATGCCCAAATCTGATGCCATAACTCTATAACTGATATAACTTAGATAAAATTGGAAGAGGAATCAAAATCACCCCACAGTCAGGGTCACCCTCCCCCACATTTCTTCACTCACATCTTGTCCTCATTCAATAAGGCACCTCCATAGGGATGACTGTAGAGAGTTATTCCTGTGAAAACAAAAACTGAAAAGTGAGTCTGCTACCTTCATAAAAAGCACATACCCTAGATACCCTGACTCCAAGCCACACGGACACTCTGCCTGTGGCATATTGCCTGTTTTTTTCCTCCTTTTTTATCCAGACCCCAGTTCATCAGGACAAAAGAATGGTAAATTCCATCATACAATTCAGTTTATATTGAAATTACTGTATTTTATCAAATATTACCAGCACATATTGAGCTGGCACTATACAGCCAGCCCTGTGCTAGCATGGTGTCACATATGGCTAATTCCTGCAAACATCCCCCTGAGTAATACAAAGTTAATATTTTATACAGTGAGAACTCAGCCTCAGGAAGCAACCCCCCCCCTTGCAAAAAAAAAAAAAAAAAACACAAAAGAAAGATTTTGGGATGGAAACCAAATCAATACTGAAAATTTTACCTACTGATAAAGTCAAGACAGAAAATGGAAATATTTCACTAGCCTAATTTTGTTTGAAGGTTTGTTTATTTTGTTTTGCTTACATTGCATTTTTAGGTTTGTGCATTTGTAATGTCAGTAGCTAACATGGAAAAGTTGTTACCAATATATTAGTTAAAAGGATTTTATCATGGAGGCTGCTCATGGTTTGCTATCCCCACCCAAGCAAATTCTAGCCAATATTATATCAAGAAGAGCTACAAAGCTGCAGACAAATGATGTATGTTTCACCTTGCCAGCTGTGAGGATGACTGATTTTTCCTTATGTACTGGATTACTTCAAGTGTTTGGAGCTAAATGTATGACTGTTGTCACAATGAACACAATAGTTCCATTTCATATGTCACTCCTACATTTTTCTTCTTCTCATGCCTCATTTAATTTAGGCTACATCTGTGTTTTGCATTCTTTTATGAGGGTATATTAAATCTTTATAGAAACACCATGGGGTATAAGTAAACTATACTTGTAAAACATTTGTGTAAAACACAAATTTTGATGTAAACCAGTGTTACCTCATAAAAAGGGAAAGAGGGAGGGAGGGAGGGAAGGAGGGAGGGAGGGAGAAGAGAAATACTAGAATAGACTACAATACTCAAAAATCCCAGCAGTTTTCCTATATTGTCCACTTGCCACCTTATAGCCTCCTCTCCTGCATTACAACTGCCTTCCTCATCTTCATCACGGGCTCAACTTCCTTCATATCAAAGGAAGAGAGAGTTTTGTATTCACCAAGTCTCCTGTGAAATTTCCCAGAACAATTTTTATATGATAAATGAATAATTCCAAATGTTCTATTACAGTTTCCCAGTGTGTGTGCCAAGTGCCTATGGTGTGGTTTTTCTAGATCCTGCATTAGATTTATACATCCATTGTGAATTAAGTTTTGTCATTTACCATCTTGCCTGTTTTCCTTCTGTCCTCCTTTACCACACCTGATTTCTTGCCTCTCTTTACACTATGCCCCAGTTCCCACTCATGCAGCTAAAGTGCTGAATCTAGGAAACATTTCATGTGAAGAGCAGTCCAAAATCAGTCAACCCTGTTGGGAGGGCAAGAAGCAGCATGAAAATTTCTTCAGTTTGCTAAATAATTGTTGCAGAAGATCGAAAAAAAAAACTTGGTTTAGTGTTCTGGAGGGAGAAATTAATTCAATGAGTATGGTTCAAAAATATTATTAATAAGGACATGGCTAGAGGGTTGTATATTGGACCAGACTGATCTCTGGGAAGGAGAAAGAATGGAGAAATAAAGTCAATTAAACAGTCAGTAATTTCTCAGTTATGTCTATATAATAAGGTCCCAATAGAAGCTGTGGAAATGGAGGTTATGGTGCAGCTCCCACACAAATGACTCCAGTATGGAAACTTGCTTAAATTTCAGGAAAATCCTCTGTGAGTTCTCCTTATGTGCTTCCTCACTTGTCTGGGCCTTCTGATTTGTGTCCTTTACAATAACATTGTAATTGTAAGTCTAGTGTTTTCTTGAGTATATGAATCATTTTAATGATTAAGTGAACATAATGTGATGAGAACCCTCTAGGCTACAGCCAATCTGTTAGACATGAAAGTGGACTGGGATACTTGGAGTGCAATAGTTTCTGAAATAAAGGCAGTCTTCTTGGGGACCCCACCTTAGAATTATGAGGTCTGCGTTAACTCTAGGTGATTAGTATCACAATTGAAGCACAATCCATTCAGGTGGATAAAGTAGAACATCTTCCATATTTGGATTTTTTTTCTTAGCTAGAAGAAATATAGCTAAGATCTGGAATCTCTTCTGCCTGTTCCCATGCCTATATCCATTATCTTGAGACTCCACTGACTATCATAGATTTTTGCTGTACACTTCTTTTCCATGCCCTGTGAGCATGTTAAATCCAAACAAACACCACCCTCTCAAACTGTCAAAGTGTCCCTCCATCACTTGCCCACCATAATTAATGTGTCTTCATCCTTCAGTGATCAGACTCAAAATCTGAGCCATCCTCACTTTCCATTCTGCTTCACCCATATTCTGAAGAAGTTGTCAGATTCTACGAGGAAGAAGAGTTAATTCATGCATAGCATGTCCCTAACTTTCCCTTCCTGGAAACATGTATCCACCAGTATGAAGACCTAAAGTACTTCAACAAATGAATAAAAAAAATATATAGAATTCACACTCTTTATATAGACATGGATGGTCTTCTCAATGTAGTCTCAAACTCTTGTGTCCTTCACATGGAGTTCTAGATTCCTATCACTTTTCCCATAATCTAAGTGCAGATGCAGTTCATCTTTTTCCTGAGACACTCCTGATCGCCCCCTCCATAGCTTCTCTCTTTTCTCATCTCTGTTCAATTATGTTTTTAACTTTAGAACACATTTCTACTTCAGAGACCAGAGATAGAAAGGAAAGAAATAAGAGGTATAGCCCAGGTCCTGTGCCATTACATCCTCATGAGCAGAGGAGAGGGACAGAGATCCAAAATTATATAAAAAAAATCTACCTGTGGTAATGTATAGTATATTTGGGGGGTATTAGGCATTTTGCATATATTCTTAAAATACAACACTGTTATATCACTATACTATGCCTGTTAAAAGAAGTGACACCTAATGTGTAGATAATAAGAAAGCCTCCCAAGTCTGAGAACCTGATGATTTAATTGAGACATAAGCCGGGGACTACCAGGGCCAGATCCATTTTCCTTCCAGCATATTATATACCGCCCTTCTTTGTTTTCCAAACAAAGTGTCTATACAGTGTGATGGAGACAGGGTTGGGGGTCAATGACCTGCTTGTTCTGCAATGTAAAACGACAAATATTTTTGTGCAGAGTTAATATTAAAATTTCAAACTACCTTATAATGTTTTCTTTATTTCTACCAGGTTCTAAGAGTATCTTTTCTTGCTTTATACCATAAGGTCATTGTGAAAAGATTAAAAGCAAAATATGCTATCATTTGCTTTCTCTACCCTGTTTGATATGTTCTGAATTGATTGCCTTCATTTTCAGACCCATCCTAGATTTGTGTCATTAATTTAGGGTTTTAATCTAAGAAAAGAGAGTACAGCTGGTTCCCTATCTCACTGATGAACTGATTAACTGCCTCTGTGGTTAGCAGTTCCCCTCTGTGACAGGCCCTGTTCTCATTGGGCAATGTGATGATGAAATTCTCTTAGAGAAACAGGCACAATGTGCTTATATTTCTCTGAATGCTAGCTTGTAGTGTTCTACAATTACAGATTCCTCCAGGGAAAAAGAGTTTCATGTAATGATACAGTTCAGACACATCCCATTTTTATTTTCCATTAAGTCAAAACAGGAGCAGAGATACGTGACAACTTTCTCAAGGCTGGTAACCCATTCTTGACACAGGAGGACCCAGGTGTGCAGAGACCCATTCAATCTGCAATCAACACATAGGCACCAAAATCCTTTCCTGAACACTGGGAGAGTAGGCACCAACCACATGCCAACAAAGAATGAAACCCTCAGCTATAATATCACTTAATGAGTCTTAGGTGTTAAGCTTCTAGCTTAACACCAAATGCTTTTTAGTTTACGAATGCTGGATGAGCTTTTGGTTTTTATATTGTAACAGGAACCTTCACTTCCTGTCTTATTTCTGGAATAGGAGATATCTCAGACTCTGCCATACCTCGATCTGAGAAATATGAAACCACTGATGCAAATATTCTAACTCCATAAAGTTCAGTCTTTGCTTTCCTTCCTTGAAACCTACATCCAGAAATAATTCCAAGGAGGCTCAGTTTTACATTTGCAGCTAAAGTTCAACTCCTACACTTTATGTACTCTATTTTACATGAGAAAATACTTAAATATAAATTTTGAAGAGGCACACATGCTAGGCAGTTCATCTCTCAAGAATCTACAGGGAACCCCGCAAACTTCAATTGCAGCCTCCCTACTTGTTGCTCAGTGAGACAGGAGCATGCCCAGGCAAACAAAGTTCACTGTTAGACTTAATATCATCCATAGTTATTCCCACATCTACTAAAAGTTAAGAAATCTTTTTATAAAGTAAGATGTGGACAAATAAAGACTCATAGAGCACAGTACCTAAGAAGGAAGGCCATCCGTCATTCAAACAGGAAAATTCTACTACTGATTTTCAGAGGTTATACACCTCATAGGACATTTACCAACACCTTTTGGAAGCCCATGGTGTATAACTGTCAGACCTGAAATTAAACATCTGTTGGAGTTTTTCTGATTTTGGTCATAGACGTCTGGGTAACAGACATCAACAGAGTTTCAGCAAAGGTGAAGTTGAGATTTGACACTTCTTCCTTTGGAGGACTGATTATTTGTTTAATAATCTCCTCCCAGCTGCCCACTGTGTGGCAGTAGGCTGATGAACCTGGAGGAACAGAGACCCCTGTAGGATCCTCCATCCTTGATGCAATGGAGTGATACATGATGCAGTACATGATACAGATTGCAGTACCAAGGTTTTCAGGATAGGGAGGGAGAAGGAGCTCCAAGGAAAGTGCCTGGTCTAGTGGAGCAAGTTGGTCCACATCACAGCACTGAGGCAGGAGGAACACAAATCTGGAAGACTTGCAGTGACTGCAAGGCAAGGTTTATGGAGAGCAAGCACAGAATTTGCACTGGTGAAGCCAAAATGGCTTTTTAGTTTACGAATGCTGGATGAGCTTTTGGTTTTTATATTGCAAGTTGGTTATGACCAAGATAGATGCTTAGGAAGCAGTTACTGTGTAGGCAATACTCTACAGGATTAAAATTTCAGAGTCAAGCCAATTTTCCCTCTGCCAATACTGAGATTTAGGTTGTATTTGCAAAAGGGGGGAAATTTAGCTACTTATATAAGTAAAAATGTGTCTGTTTTATCAATAAGAATAATAAGAGAGCAAAGATGACACAGGGGGATATAAGAACCAAGGGGCCAAATAATTCCTCAGATTCCTAAATAAGAGCAAGTATGGATAAAAGTGCAAGTATGCCTGCCAGGGCCATTCACACATTCTGGTTCCTTTTCCTTTAAATCAAATTTTATTGGATTGACAATCTTTTACATAATTATATAAATTTGGGAATTCAACTTTATACTTCAATATGTATACATGCTTCACTCACTTCCTGCCAAAGTCCAGGGTAAAATACTACCACATTACAGCCCACCTTCCCTGGTAACCACAAAATTTTTCAGAGTCGGAAAGTTATTTTTGTTGTTTTACCAGTTTGTATTGTTTGGTTATTCATATTTCGCAAATGAGTGAAATTGTTTGGTAATTACCTTTCACTTTCTGATTTATTACACTGAGCATAATCATCTCAAGAACCATCCATTTTGCAGCCAAAGTAACTACTTCATCTGTTTTCAATATCTGAGTAATAGCCATTGAGAATATATATACATTTGTGTGATATATATATATATATATATATTTGTGAGTGTGTGTATATATATTACATATATACACCTATATATCATTCACACCCAACCATCTGTCAATGGACATTTAGATTGATTTCAAATAGTAAATAATGTTGCAACATCAAACTAAATAGGCTTTGTACAGAAAAAGAAACCATACAAAAACAAAAAGACAACCCATGGACTGGTACAAAGATATTTACATATAACATATCTGACAAGAGGCTAATTTCCAACATACATAAAAAATTCATACAGCTAAACAGCAATGACAAAGTCAAACAATCTAACAAAACAATGGACAAAAGACAGAGATTTCTGCAGAGAAAAAAAAAAAGCATATGACCCAGTAGTACATTACATGAAAAAGTGTTCAATATCATTATTACAAGGGAAATACAAATAAAAACTACAATGAATATCATCTCACTTTTGTGAAAATGAGACTGAAAACAACAAATGGTGGTAAAGGACCCCCTGAACACTATTGGTTGGAACATATATTATTGTAGTCTATATGGAAAATAATTGGAGATTTCTTAAAAAGGAAATATGGCCACTCCTCAATATTTACACTAATATGAAATACAGGTAAATATGAAAACATTAATATGGAAAGAGCTCTACACCCTTAAGTTCACACCTCATTCCTTCTCACTACAGTTCCTGACCCCTGAAATAGCAAAACTTTGCAATCAGAGCTTCTCCGCAGATTCAAGAAGAGGAGGTCTTAGGAGCTGTCTCACAGACCAGTCAAGGATACTGGCAAAGATGACTCTCCAATGATGGAGTCTACCAGAGACAAAAGGCAGACATGGAGCTGGGGGTAGTAGGTTTAGGAAAGGAAACTGAGGTAGAGTTATATCCTAGATGCTTATCTAATATCAAACATAAGTGGTAGGTTGTGAGATTTATAACTGATTTTCTGGATCCCAGTTTATCCAGTGTCTGGGCAACTTGAAAATCTTTAAAAACCATTTAATTGCCATGGACAATTTCTGAGAGTGGGTTATTTTTATTGCATTATATGTACTCAGAGCTGGATTTAGGTAACAATTGAACTGTGACAGAATCTTGGGCTTCATGATGTCAGCAAAAGATTCAAGATTCTTTAGGCAAAAGAACCATAGTGTCAGTACCCTGAGTAGAGGCACCCTCTTGCAAACTCTAGCATCACTTAAAAGGTTTTCAGAAATGATGTTCCAAAATGTACACTTTGAATAAATTTGAATGATTTGCCTTTGTTTGATTATACTTATCATTTCTATTTGGACTTTTCTTTCTAAGAATTGGCCCAAAGCAATGTATAAATACATATAATTAGTTTTCTTATTTTATATCCTCATTTTAGTTGCATCTTTTATGGCTCCATGCTCTGCATATTTGTCATTTGTAAAAATACACATCTGTGCTTTTGTCCAATATCCATTATGATAGCAAGACATTTAACTTGTCTCCAATTCAAGTGCTCACTTTTGAGTTCATTCCTCCTGTAAAATGTCATTGTACACATTAATGTCCAGATGTCTGTAAACATCTCTGTCAAAAGAAATTACTTGCCTCAGCATCAGTAGATGTAAAAAAGTTTGTGTTCTTTTAATTAACTCATGATGAGCCATCAGTACAATATGGGAGAATAAAGAAGGTAATTCAATATGACAGAGTATCAAAAGAAAAATATAAACTTTTCTGTGAAGAATTTAAGACTTTCTCTTAATTTCTCTTAGAAAAAAGACTTCTAAGTCAATATTAACATTATCACTACTCTTATTGAATAATAGATGTCAAAATCAAGCAGAGATACTTGCATTTTTATTCTTATGATTTCATTCTGTCCAGGGCTCTCATAAAAAATTATCATAATTTAATTATGCTTTTATTTCATGTAGCACTTATTTCATGAATCATTACTTTCAATTAAAATTTTCAACACATATATGCTGACATTTGTGTTTCAGTAGAACAAATGATGGTCAGCTTCTTTTGCTCATGCTGAGGATTCAAAGTTTTTGTGATAGCCATCCAAAGATGGATATCTCCAGTGACTTGGAGCAATTTTTTTTTTCATTCAGAATATATGTACTGTATATGTAGGAGTCACATTTTCCATATAGGTATCTCTAGGATCTATTATTTGATGAACATCATCTTCAGTAGGTATAGAATTTGGGGCACAGTTTTTCCACAACGTATTTCATGATCAATATTCCATCATCAACTGACTTTTAAGGTTGCAGTTTAAAAGTCAGAGAGTAAATTCTGACTCCTCCAGTGGTATAGCCCCAATACTGCCAGTCCTTCCCCTCTGAGAAAAAAACTCTTGTACACTACACAACAAACAGTGTGAGAAGATCCTGATAGGTGGGAAGAAGAGGAGGAACATGAGAAATAGTATGGACTGCCTGCTTTCAAACTACCTCTTTAGCTCCTGGCACACCAGTGTCAGTGAGACTGATGGGGAAATCTGATTTGCATTCTAAGCAACGAGCTGGTGCTCCACTTAACCAGAATGTGAGGGCCAGTACAAATGAAACATACACATCTGTTTCTCAAGTTATACTCCAACAGAAGGTTTGCCTTCTCTAGAAAAAAGAGAGAGGTGGAATTCTGTATTTTTGAATATATGATATGTCCAAAATGTACAATATAAAATTAAAAACACCCTTTATGGCAAAAATCCAGGAGGATCACAAATTGAAAATCATTAACAATAACAAGCAACAGTTTGGAAACTCTATAGGTAAAAAATAAAAAGGACAGAAATTTCAAAACACTGATTAGATTATGTTCAATAGGGAAGTGAAGACGAAATAGTTCAGAATCAATAAACTTGAGCCTCAAACAATAAAATCATCCCAAACTGAAAATTAAAATGAAATAGATTGCCAGCAGTTGCACCCATTCAGCAGCCACTGGGCCCCTCTGCCATCGAGCTGGTGCATAAGGGGGATGCAGGGGGCGGCCAGGATGCCCAGACCGGCCTGGAACATGTGACAACAGTGGGGCATGAAAGCCCTGCAAGGAAGCCACCATTACCACAGCTGCTGCCACCACCCCCCATGGCACTAGACTCCTCCTGCTGATGTCCCAGCAGTAGGTGGGGCCTAGCAACTGGTCTGAGAAGCTCAACTAGTTTCGCAAATGGCATCTGGACCTGCCCTGATCAGCAGGTGCCCGCAGCTGCTGGCAAACCTAGGCCAGCAGCTGCACCCACTCAGTAACCATACAGCACCCACTGGACCCCTATGCCATTGAGCTGGAGGGTAAGGGGGACACAGGGGCCGGCCGGGACCTCCAGACCTGACCTGCACCTGGGCAAGACTGGATCCATCCTTGGTCCCGGAATAGTGTGGGGGGGGGGAATGACACCCTTGCTGCTTCACCCTCCACTTAGCTCACAGGAGGACTAATATAATAAACATGCACACAGCAACATAGAACAGATGAGTGGCCGAAAAGAGCCTGCACATACATGTGTGTGGGACACAGAACAAGGATCATTCAGAAAGACAGTCGACGCTGGTATGGAGAAACAACTGTGGTAAAGACCTATCAGACCTGCATCTATGGCTTCACCAGAAGCTGATGAATCAAAACCTTATGTGGAACTTGCCACCAAAGGACATATGGCTCCCTCCCCAAGCCTTGGGAGAGGAGGCCCGCAGAGTCAAAGCACTGGTTTCACAGCTAATCTGCAAACGGATGGAGAGGAGATGACCTGCAAGATCCATCAGTTGATGCCTGCCCTCATTGAGAAACTTCACTGACAATGGCTGGGGGAAAGGATCCCCAAAGCCAGAGGTCAGAGAAAAGGGGTGCAGAGACAGTGGAATGGCAAGGAGATCATACTGGAGCCAGGAACTAGAAGATACCGATAGACCCCAAATGAGGATGTACTAGCTGCCCAATACAAAGATAAGGACTACAAACACAATAAGGACATCAAGCACAATATGCTGTGGCTCTGGAACATAGTCCCTCCTCCAACAAATGGACACAGCCACAGAAAAAGAAACCAAAGGACCAATGAACACAACATAAACCAAAACAGAACAATGAGAGTGGAGACTGAGTGAACAAAAGGGGGTTCACCCCCCTCCTCCCATCCCTGGCCTCTCCAGCTGCCCACTCCCCCTTTGTGTACTTTAGGTTGGTTGTTCATATATTAGTTAAACCATTTGGTTTTTCTTAAAGCAGCTAGAGAGAAAGAGAAGGAAACACAGATCATAATGATAGTGGTTTCCTTGTTTGGAACCAGAGTCTAGAAGGAATTGGCACATTTTTCAAGCACTGAATATGTCTTTTTCAACCCACAACCATGAATAATATGCTTATAAAACACGAAGAATGAAAGAAAAATAAAAATACTCCAAATTGAACAAAAATGAAGAGAATTAATTTGTCACTGACACATTCACCCATAAAAATTAGCAAAGTAACTCTTCTGTAGAAAAAGGAAATCATAGCAAAAAAAGGTATAGAACTTTCAGAAGGAAGACTTGTTAAATGTATGGGTAAATGCAATGGACAATTTTTCACTTCATGAGTTTATTATGTAATATTTGGTGATGCATGGGAAAGCTAGGATGCCTGATGTGATGCTCAATCTACAAGAAAGCCGGAGAGGGTTAAGAGACCTAAATAAAAGCAAGGTTTCTACACAATACTCAAAGTAGTAAATCCCAAAGTCTATGGACTGCAATAGTCACACCTATATATGTAGTTTATTTTAAGAGATATGGGAAATCAGAAAATTAGCATGACCTGAAAAACAAGTCTCATAGCCAAACTTCGGCACTTAAGGGAACATGAGATTGTTGGTGTGGAGTATTGGGGACTACAAAGACCCACAAAAGAGACTATTGGAGAACCTGAGCGAGAGAAATGATGCTTTGGGTCAGGTAGGAAATGGAGAAGGCACAGCAGCATGTACATTCAGGATTTCAAGGACAAAAGAGACAAGATTTGCAGACAGACTAGGGACTGTATAGGGGAAAACACAGTCATAATTAGGAGTTTGGCCTTGACTCACTTTCAGTTCCCCTTAGACTTCTCAAAAATGGTAATTTATGACATTACATATGAGTAAATTACTGACAGAAGAATACAAGAAGAAATAAAGCCTCACTTCATCAACTGGATGAACTCCCATGTCCATGCCTGTCAGAGGTTCTAGGTACACCTGAAAAATTTGCTCTCCTATCAGCTCAGTTAAGCCCCAACCTCTTCTGCACTCACTGGGCACATATGTGTTTGAACACATATTGATGCAGGAGGGAAGAATCCATCTGTGAAAATTCAGTTTTTAACCACATCTATTTGTTGTAGGCCTGTGCCTACATTAAATGATTTTATGTGTTAAAATGATTTATGTGTTACATAAAATGATTTCATTTGAAAGGACTATCCTACAAACCTACTTTACACTGAATTTTATGCTTAAAATGAGAGGCTCTGTAAAGCCACACACACTCTGAGACACAGAGCAGCCAACTCCAGCTGTGTCAGGTCAGGGTTCAAACAATTGTGTGATCTCTAAGTCAGGACTTGCAGACACATCACAGATTCAATGAGAAGCGGGAGCTGCATTCAGCTATTACTGCCTGGATGCCCCCTTAGCGCTCCTTCTGCAGCTGAGCAAGGCAGTGAGCCTTGAGCAGTGAGCAAGAAATTGGCCTTCTTAAGGTGTCGATCCAAGATCCACATCAGATAAGATTTTTTTTATATTATGTCATATTTTTATTGGTTATATATTTCTCTTGCATTGTTGTATACCCCAAAGTTCTCCCACCACCATATCACCTGTGAACCATCACCATAATCCCCTGTGCTTATCCCTCACCTGATTTTGCCCTCCTTATTCCTCCCTACCATCATTATATTTTATACAGAATTGATGTGTTCTTGGAGTCACAATATGAAATTTCCAACAACAGATTAGTTTGTGACATTGACATCCTGATGACCCTTAAATTAACTCTGACACATATCCATTCCTTTCATATAAAGGATATCCTGGAAGTAAAAGATTCCAATTGTTCTTATTTAGTCACACACTCAGCAGTTTCCACCTACACTTCTTTCTGCTCTTTTATATGCAAATATTTACTGCATATTTATTTTGAACCATATGAGACTTTGTTGTCTGACATACAAGACTTAATAAAGTAAAATTACTGCCTTGTAAGATACCTATAGGGTCCAGCATCAGGGGCTGCTTTTATTTTTTATTTTTAAATTTTATATAAATTATATATATATATATATATATATATATATATATATATATATATATATATATATATATATATATATATATATACACATACATACATATATATTTCACATCATTGTAATCCCTGGGTGTCACCAAACCAACCTCCTAGCGGCCGGGGCTAGGGATCGCGGTTCAAGTCCTGCCTGGGGCCCATAGTGAGACCTAGTTCCAAAAAATTAGCTGGGCATAGTGGTGCGTGCCTGTAATCCAGCTACCTGGGAAGCTGAGGCTGCAGATTGCTTGAGTCTGGGGTACCCTGGGCAACGAGAGCCTGTGGTTCCACAGGCAAAAATAGTGAGACATAGTCTCAAGAGATTTTTGCATCCATATTCATTATGGAAATGGGTTTGTAGTTCTATTTCTTGGTGTTGTCTTTATTAGGTTTTGGTATATGAGTGATGTTTGCTTCATAGAATATGTTTGGCAGTTTTCCTTCTTCCTCATTTTTTTTGAAAAGTTTTAGTAACACAGGCATTATTTCTTCTTTGAAAGTCTGGTAGAATTCATTTGTGAAGCCATCTGGTTCTGGGCTTTTGTTTTTGGGGAGATTTTTGATGACTGTTTCCATTTTGCTGCTTGGAATTAGTTTGATTAAGTTTTCTATTTCTTCTTTGTTCAGTTTTGGAAGGCTATATCTTTCTAAGAATCTGTCCATCTCGTCCAGGTTGTTGTATTTGTTTACATAGAGGTGATTATAGTAGTCCCTGTTTATTCTTTGGATTTTTGCTATGTCTGTTGTAATTTCTCCTCTTTCATTTGTGATTCTGCTTATTTGAGTGCTCTATCTTCTTTTCTTTGTGAGCTTAGCAAGTGGTTTATCAATTTTGCTTATTGTTTTCAACGAACCAGCTTTTGGTTTCATTGATCTTCTGAGCTGTCTTTTTGGTTTCTATATTATTTCTTCTTTTATTTCTATTATTTCTTGATTTTGCTGTTTTTGTTTTTGTTTTTTGGGGTTTTTTTGTTGCTCTTTCTCTAATTCTTCAAGTTGATAGATTAGATTATTTTTTATTAGTTCCTTTTTTTTTGATATGAGCTTGTATTGCTATGAACCTTCCTCTTAGATATGCTTATACTGAGTCCCACAAATTTTGAAATGTTGTATCTTCTTTGTCATTTGTCTCAATGTAGATTTTAATTTCTTCTTTAATTCCTACAATTACCCATTCTTTTTTAGTAGCATATTATTCAGTCTCTATGGGTTGGGCATTCTTCTTGCTTTCTCTTCATTGTTAATTTCTAATTTGATGCCTTTATGAGCTGAGAAAAAAAGTTGGCATGATTTTTATTTTTGTTTTTTTATTCAGGCTTTCCTTGTGTTCTAATATGTGGTCAATTTTAGAGAAGGATCCATGTGCATTTGAAAAGGTATGTTCTTTTCCTTGGGAGTGCAGTGTCCTGTAGATATCGATTAGGTTCATTTGGTCAAGGTCTTCCTTTAAATCTTTTGTGTCCTTGTTTAGTTTCTGTTTTGTTGATCTGTCCTTTGGTGAGAGTGGGGTGCCAAAGTCTCCTACTATGTGTGTGATTTCGTCAATATTTGATTTCAATTCTGCTAGTAGCTGTCTTATGAATCTTGGTGCTCCCTCATTTGGTGAATATATGTTGATAATTGTTGTCTTTTTGGTTGGTTGAGCCCTGAACCATTAGGTAATGACCATCTTTATCCTTTGTCATTTTTTTTTGATCTGATTTGTCTGCTATGAGAATGGCTACCCCTGCCTTTTTAGGGGGAATATTTGCTTGTTTGATTGTTTCCCGTTCTTTTACCTTCAGTCTTACCTTACCTGCTTATCTTTAGGGATTAGATGTGGTTCCTGGAGGCAGCAGAAAATTGAGTTCTGCCTTTTGATCTGTCCGCAACTATGTCTTTTGATTGATGAGTGTAGACCATTGACATTTAGAGTAATTATTGATGTCTGAGGTTATAGCATTGGTTTTCTTGCCATTATTTTGAGGTTCTGATTTGGTTACTTGTTATGTTCATTCTACTTATTCTTCTGTTGGCTTTGGTATTGAGGCTTCTTGCATGATTTCTTGAAGTGGGGGGTTTGTGGTAGCAAATTTCTGGAGACTATCTCTGAGAAGGTTCTAATTTTTCCTTAATAAAAGAATGACAACTTTGCAGTATTCTTGGTTGGCACTTTTTGTTTTGGAGTCTTTTGAAGACGTGGCTCCATTCTCTCCTTGCTTGGAGCTTTCTTGAGAGAAATCTGATGTCAGTTTAGTGGGTTTTCCTTTGTAAGTTATGTGTTTCTTTTCTCTATTAATTCTCATTTTTTCTTTATCTTGGGCTCTTGGGAGTTTTACAATGATGTGTCTTGCTGTAGTTTTTCTTTCATTAAAGTAGTTTGGTGTCTTTTTTGCTTCCCGTATGTCTATATTTCATTCTTCAGATTTGGGAAATTCTCTTCCATTATTGTGTTTAAAAGTCTTTCATTTCCTATGTCTTTCTCTTCTCCATCTGGAATTCCAATTACTCTTATATTTCCTTTCCTTAAGGTATCTGATCGGTCTCCGATTTTTTTCTCCTGTCTTCTTGCTTTGTTTTTCTCTCTTCATTCTCTCTATTTCTGTATCCTCTAGTGTGCTGATTCATTCTTCCATTGCTTCTAGTCTGCTTTCATGACTTTTCCCTGTATTTTTGAGCTCTTCTATTTTTCCTCTTATAAACTGTATCTCCTTCATTTTCTTACGTAGGGTTTCAATCTCATTCTTCTGTTCGGCAATGATAATGTTCATTTTGCTACATTCTTTTTTGGAGTCTTCTACTTCACCTCTTATCTCATTGAGTACTTTTATCTTATTGTGTCTGAATTCTTTATCTGACATATTGGGCATTTCTTCAATGTCATCCCTGTGGGTTTCTGTACATTTTTTATCCTTTGGTGATGAATTCTTTTCCTTTGGGCTGACTTCAGTAGTTGTGTTTTTCTTCCTTCCCGTGTTTTCTCTTTGAGTAACAGCTGCACTGGCATTGGTTGGAATTTGTTCTCTAGTAGGTTATAGTTAGTTCTGCTTTTGTGTCTGGTTTATTTCTTGTTTCTATTGGCTGTTTAGAGAGAAAGGGCTTTTCTTTGTGTGGCACCAGTGCTTTTGGTCTCTAGGGTCAGCCCAGGTATCCTGCTGTTCCACTCCATGGTCTAGAAGTCTCTGGGCTGTTATAGCAGAGTATTTGCTAGAGAGGCTACAAGGGAGAGTCTTTGAAATGTAAATTCCCAATTCCAACCTGCTATCTGGAGTCTGTTGCCAGGGTGATGGGACCTGTGGATGGGGCAGCATGCAGGCTGTGCTCTGGCATGCACCAGCATCTACTCTGGTCTCAGCTCTGGTCCGGAATTCCGCCTATCTGCTGTGGGGTCTTGCTCTCTCCAGATAAGATTTTGTTCATTACAACAGCTAAATAGGTCTAGCTCTGTCTATTCCCTTTTACACAGGCAAGCAATAAAAGATGCACAAATGTGGCTTTCACAGACTTATTTATAGGAGTTCTTAATCAATACCTTAATAATAACACATTCTCCATGGTGTCATAATTTGAATGCACCCAATTTGCTGCAATAATCCTTTTTTTCCCATGATAACCATAATAAACAAGTCAAACTAGAATTAAAATTTTGGCATAAATGAATAAAAGTGCTCTAAAGAAGTTTCCAGTAACTAAGAACAAATGTATATTTCAGGTTAACACTACCTTTAAAAAAAAAAACACAAGATCTCTACTCCTCTCCGCACATGTCTCTGAAATGCACATCATCACAGGACCAATTTATAACCCAGGAAGCTGTACAAACTAGTCACAGCTGTTAACATCTGCAGTCCAGTCAACACAGTTTCCCAGTCCCTAGGTAGACCCACCATCAGCATTTCAAGCAAATGAAAGACTTGGGACTGTAACTTTAAGTGGAGCCCAATTTAAGACTTCTGCTGAACATAACTTCATAAGAGTTAAAGTATATTCTGGTAGTGACACCATTCTGTCATTTGGGAGGAGGAACTTTAGTAGGGATGGAAACTTTAGTCATTAGCTTCAATTCTCATGACACAGATGCTTGTCTGAGGCCTCTCTGCTCTCCTTTTTGACCCCTCAGAGCCATCCAGAGAGCACACCTTACAATGGCCACTTTAGACCCTTCAGGCTGCCAACTGAGCTTTGCTTCTAGTGAAATAATCTCTTCATTTACAACTCCTGCAGCCTCCCACATGGCTATTTATATCATAAATTACACCTTTATACACCATGCTAACATAAGTTTAAAATGTTATTTTATACATTTCTTTTAAATCTTGTAAAAGAATACAAACTGCAGTTCAGTACAGTAATACACCTTATATATTTGTATTTGTCCATGCCTTTGTCTTTACTGGAAAATTTTATATTTTAGTATGAATTCAAATTTCTATTTAATGTCCTTTTACTTCATTCTGAGATATTCCCTCTAACATTTATTATAGAAAGGGTTTTGTTGACAATAAATTCCATTAGCTTTTGCTTACCTGGAACACCCTTACTTGGTATTCATTAAGTCTGGTGTATTGGTACATCCATGTGCACCCTAAGATTTGAGGGTTTTCTTCAAACAATCAACTCAGTAATTTGAGGACTTATTTTCAAGTTCACTGATTTTGTTTTTATGTTTGAGTCTTCTGTGGAACTTCTTTAATGAAGGTTTGTTTTGTTTTGTTTTGGTTTTTTTTTTTTAGATTAGGTCTTGCTATTTTTGACCATGGAACCACAGGCTCACGTTGCCCCAGGTACCATGGACTCAAGCAATCCCCAGCCTCAACTTCCCAGGAACTGGGATTATAGGCTTATGCCACCACGCCAAGCTATTTTTTGGGACTCGGTCTTTCTACACTGCCCTGAGCGGGACTCGAACTGCAATCCCTAGCCCCAGCCACTTCATAGACTGAAAGTTACAAGCACGCACCACCAAGCCCAGTGCTTTAATAAAGGTTTTAATGGATTTATTATGTTATTCAGCTTCAGAATTTGTTTGGTTCTCTTTATGATTTCTATCATTTTGTTAATATTCTAATTTTGTTCATACATTATTTTCTTATTTTTGTTCATTTTTATGTTTTCTTAGCATTTGAACACAGTTTTAAAAATATATATATCAAGTATGCATGATACCTGTATTACTTCAGATACTATCTCCAATAATTATTTTTTCCTTTGAATTAGTCATATATTCCTTTTTCTTTGGTGCAATCATAATTCTTAATCTGTATTTTTGATTCTTTGACATTATGGAGCCTATATACAGCAATCAACTTACCTGTAAGTATGCAATTCAAATGCAAGTTTGCATTTGAATCTCAGTTTGCATTTGCATCAATCTAAAGACCACAACTAATATTTTTACTGAGCTTATATAATGCAGTCACTCTAACCATACCCTACTCATTCCAGGTCCAATTCTAGACCATGAGAGGCAGCCTCACACCTCAGAGCCCACTGAATGACTCAAAACAGTCCGTATCCTATTCAGTTGCTGACACTGTCTGCAAACTACTGTGGAAGTCACAAGATAGGTCTTTGCCTGTATTCCCCTTTACTCCCATTTCTATCTGATGATTCTGTTACTTCCTTCATATGACTCCTGCTGACATGGCATACTTTCTCCTTTTGGGATCTCTGAGTAGAATTAAAGATTTTTGTCCAGTGGTGATCATTCCTGGTCTAATGAAAACTGTGAACTCTTAAAGCAGCCAGCTTTTGAGTATAATAGAGTGACTATGCACATTTCACCAAAGAGACCAGGGTGAAGATTAAGGTTTTCTCAAGTCAGTTCTAGGCATTCTATCTGTCCTTCATTTGTGCATATTATTTCCCCTCTTACAATCCTCATTCACAGTTAATTTTAAAATCTTACTTTCCCTAAAGGTCTCAGCCTGCATTTGCTTATTGTGCCTTTAGCTGTTCTACTGTCTTCCTCAGTTGGGAAGCCCACGTCCCAAGTCTCTTTGTTGTTTTCATTAATTAGGTTCCACTTCCTGTGATTTTTTTCCCTAAAAATCAAGGCTCTGTTGATCATCTGAACCCAGAAGTATTTAACTGGAAATTAGAACATTGAAAAATCTATCTGCTCTGCTCTCTTAAGTTTATAGAAAGAAACTGGTTAGTGGGTATACCCCCCTCACCAAAACAGGCCACACTAGGTAGGGGAGAGTGCAGCAAGAGAAATAATATTGACAGGAAATTGTTTACCATTTCTATGTGGATTTCCTTTAATTGTTCATTCCCTTGGTAGAAACAGTTCTTTGATTTTCAGTGCTTTCTAGTCTACTACTAGTTGTTTACTTGCTATTTTCCTGTGGAAGCAAAGACCTTGGACTTCCTAATCTGACATCTTCCTGACAGCTTGGCCAACTATAAGCCTTCATCTATAAAATGGATTTGTATTTCTGTGTATATTTTTTCTATTATGAGTGAAGCTCTGATACTATATATCATTTCCACAAGACACTCTGAACTGTTCCTCTTAATTAAAAGCTACTCAACTGTATTTGTTCACTTCATAAAGAGAAGATCACATTGTAATATCTGCTCTCACACTACCCCTATTGGCTTCTGATAATTGTACTTGCATAGTGAAATGATAATCAAATTTCTGCTTATTTTTATCTCATCAAATATCATCCATTTTATTCATATTTATTCAAAATCACTATGGATAAAATCATGACTTTTTGATAATTGTATGATGAATACATTCTCTAATATATTTTATTTTCAATTGAGAATCCTCTTACTTTTCACTCATAGCTTCATCTCTTCTCTTTCTCTAGTATATTCTCTAATATAAAGAGAATATATTTCTTCAATATAATCTCCAATATATTCAAGCATAACTTCACTATCTCTGCTCTTTCTTCAATACATGATCTATACAACAGTTTCCCCAAGCTTTCTGTCCCCTGAATTATCTGGGTCAATCTTTTCCCTTTGAGTCTTACTTCTTGTTTCTAGAGATCCATGTCAACTGACAAGATATTTCAAAGCAACCCTCTATGTTCCACAAATTTCTTTTACAGATTCATCTTCCCTCCTGTAACTGAGGACTTGTTTATACCCTTTCTAGAAATAACTTTCTAGAGATAACTTCCCTATTCATGTCTCTTTTCTGTCTTTTTCTGGGTATTGATCCATCAGTTTTCTATTTTGCCTTGAATATTGAGAATATTCCCTTTAATATCATCATGTTACCAAAACCCCCATTTATTCTTCACAATTCACACACTCTCTCACACATGTACATACATAGAGAAAGGAAGGGAGGGAGGGAGAGAAGGAGGCAAAAGGAAAGGAGGTGAAGTATAAGAGAAGGAGAGGGGGAAGGGAGGGGAGGTGCGAGAGGAGGGGAGGGAACTCTTCTGATTTCTTCATCTTCTTTACAGCCAAATTTTTATAAAGCAGAGTTCATTTGTTCCTAAATCTATAAAACAACTTCTGTCTACTTCACTTCTTCTACTCCGATTTCCATACCTGTAGTTTATTGCTGTGTGAAGGTCAACAAGTTAGTGCCTATATTCTCACTCCAGCGTATTTGGTCATATTCTCTGCCCTACTTGTAATTCTGATCTTCCCTGACCTCATGCCAATAGTTTCTTGCCTTGGTGGCTGCCGTATCTCTAGTCCCTTCCCAGTGCTTTGCCCATAGCTCTCTTATCTTCCGAATGTTTTTCTGATCAGTACAGAATCTCACTCATTTAATCTAGCACCTTTATTACACTTAAGGTTAAATGGCTTTTACTCAAAACCATGTTGCTAAACTTGTCTTTCTAGTTTTCTCAATCTTGATCTTCTCATGAAATGCTTCACTTTTTTATTGAATATGCAACCTAGGCCAAACTTCTCTGAAATGACAAAAATGGCACACCCTTTCCTTGAAAATGTCTCATTTTCACATATTTTTCAAAATGTCAACAATACTGACCAGTAAGTTATTTATTATTAAAAACTCAAATTTATACTTTATATACTTTAAATTCTCCCTCTACATTTCTATAGTTGCTAGATTATTTACAACATGTCTCCAACACCTCAACCTTTCCTCCCAGCTGACTGAGCTTAAACATTTCAAATTTTTTATCAGTTTCTACTAGGTGTGCAAGAGTTATCTCTAAATTGTGAGCAATATTCCTTTATTCTAATAGTTCACTTGATTGCAACCAGAGAATTCTGTCTAACATGTATATTGATCAGCCATCTCCATTCTCAAATACAAGTATAAGTTCTTTATTTTTCTATTACATGAAAGCAAAATGATAGAGTAAGGGTATTCTATCCACCAAAGTCAAGCAGAATTTGACCTCAGACATTCTCAAAGAGATATCAATAGATGTCTCTTTTATGATGAGGTTGAAATGAACTCCCCTACATAACTTTCACAGATAATACAATTTCTCTTACATCAATAATGCCTACAATAGTTTACAGACATCAGTCACACTTTTGCCCATTGTTTAAGTTCCAGGCAGTGACTCTGCTCCATTGGGCACCCTCCATTTATGCCCACAAGAAACAACCTCTCAACTGATTTTCAAAAAAAAAGAAACAGAAAAGCACAGATTTTATTATTAGTTAGGCCTTGACTCAAAGTGTGATCCCATTACTAAACTTGTTAAGAACCATAATTAGTAGGTGATTCCTCCAAACCCCAGTTTTCTACTCAATTAACTTGGCAAATATTTCCCACCTTACCAAATGAATTTGAAAATTAAATGAGACCAAGCATATTAGATCACTAATGAAGTACCTCTTACATTTCAGACACTTAATAACTAGCACTCTATTCTCTCTCTTCTGTAAGAATATATGCTTCTTTTGCACATTTCAACATGGAAAAATAATAACTTTAATGTTTCATACTATCATTCCAAAATAATTTAATGGAAATTTGGTACAAATGGGAAATTAAGTGTGAAAGAATAAGATATGGTTTGAATAAAATGATAGTAGATTGACATTGTTTAGCATTTATTTCTGTGACCTACCACTTCAAAAATACATTCTATGAATAAATAAAAAAAATGTATGATGGCTATAACATTTTGGTGTTTATATATACTTTCTTTTTTTTTTACATTCTTATTCTAAGAAACTGAAGGCATTTGATAAATTACAACTTATCCTACTCAAGTGTAGAACATAAAACCCCATTAAACCAAATTTCCTCTGAATTCCAGAAAAAAGACGTGCTATGATTTCAAAATGTGATTAATTCAAATACTGGTAAATAATTTCATTATTTCAAAGTAAGAAAGTATTGGTAACAAATCAACAAACACCAAACAATTACAGGTAAATTGCATTGTTTCTAACAATATTCCATATAATTATACCTTTAGAAAGAAAAATTATTCTGTCTCTGTATGCTATTAAAGTCACAAGAAGAGGATACTTGGTCACCTTTTACTCTTCTCGTTTACAGATGAAGACATAGTTTCAAGAAGGCAAAAGAGATATTTAATGATTAGAAAAGAGAGGCAAATATGGCCTACAAATTTATAAGTATGTATTCTTAGGTGGCTGGCTGGTAAGTACAAGTTTTTTTAAGACTCTTCACATTCCTATTCAGAAACTTTTCTGCCTCTTATACTTTCTAATACATTTTCTGCTGAAAGTAATGTATTATAATGAGTTAAAAAATAGCATTACCGTATTTCCTCCAGTCCTCATCAGGGGGTAAGAACTTCCACAAAATAAGGTTGTTTAGATGGTTTAAGTAGGAAGGTAGGGAATGAAAACCCTTCTGATTATACCAAACCTATAAAAAAGAAAGATAACTTAATGGCTCTCATGAAATTAGTTCTTAAGACTATTTGATGGCTATTCTCAGACATGAGGAATACATGTGCCAATTAGTTTCAATAGCACCTGACTGCAGGACTCAAAGTAATGTTCTTGCATGGTTGACAGTCGGCAGTAAATTTCAGTCTGCTAATTTTGTATTTATCTCAAGCATATAATTTGCAGCTAAAAATAACTTAATTTTTCCCAGAACAAATGTGAATGTTGCTTTATAATTATATTCTCATAGAGAAGAAAGAACCTAAGCACATCATTTTTTTCTTTCTTTCTCAGTTGGTAAGCTAATGAAATTTGACCCACAAATTAAAAGTGTGGAAAATTATCAAAAAACAGATTACTTTTAAATTAATAACTAAATATGTAATGTTATTTATCAAAATAAACTGAACTGAACTAAACTGAACATTTGCTGAATATAGAGAATGAAAACAGTATATCTTTCAGATAGGAAAAAGGTGAAAGGGAAAATGCTATTCAAATTGAGATAATTCATCATTTTAAAACATTAATTGAACAACCAGTATCTATTTCAAAATAGCAAAATATAATAAAAACTTAAAAATATACTTAGTTTGGAAATTTGGTGAGTGTGTCAAGTATAATGAATCAATGTGTAAATTGTGGTCTTAATTTAATGATCAGGAAGCTAATTTCTCTAGGCAATGCTGTCTTTTGCAACAGGAAACACTCTTGGCAGAATTAAAACTACTCATGGAAAGTTAATGTTCAAAGAAATGACACAAATTCTTGTAATTTATGTGACCCTAGAACCAAATAGTGAATCCCTTGTCTTATAAGCTATTTTTTTCCATACTCAGCATTCTGTTTGGCAGTTACTCTAGCCAACAATACACTCTAAGTAGTAAATTGTTATTTGTGTAGTTGAAAGAATACACCCTGTCCACACAATTATTTTGTAGATATTCCACTTCAATTCTTTTGCAGATAGTCCACTTCAATAAGTGATCCATAAAGTATCCCCTTTATCTCTTCCATGTCAACCACCACTAGTCATTCTTAGTTCAAATGTTCTCAAGTCCTCAGAGAAATTCTTAAAAACCATGTTTTAACTCTACAGAGGAAGAAATGAATATAGTTTGAGACCAAGTAATCATGAAGCCCAAGAAAATTGTGGAGTCCAAGAGTAGGCCTTAACTGTTCTCAGTAGAATTTTTGTAGCAAAAGTAACCTAAGATACAAATGTGAATTTACATATGAGTGTGAGTCACATAATTCTAAATCGTAGGGGTCAACATTTAATCAAAGTACTACATCTTATGCCAGAGGTATATTTACCCCTGTGTCCCACACAGAGATTCTCTCTTCCACACAGACATGCTTTCAATGCTTGGTATCTTTCAATCATGGATACTCCTACAAATATTAGTCATAGTTCTGGATGATAGAAATTTGGCATATGTGCTGCCAAACTGAGCACTGGACATGATAGAAACTTGGGATAGTGTTAAGGTTATGGAATGAGTTGGTTGGTAAAGCAAAAAAAAGCAATGCCTATGGAAAGTGGGAACCACACTCTCCCCCCCCCCCGCATGCTCACATTTTCTTTCCCCATGTCTTAACTCCAATAACTGTTTACAGGGAAAAAATAGACAATGGTAGCTTGTAGTCAATCAAGGTTTGCAAATATTTTGTTTTTATATTTGTTTTAAAAGCAGACTTGAAAATGACACTGTACAGTGGATGGTCACCCAGTAAATCTGCTTTGGTGAATGGTGTTAGGGGAACCCTAGAGATTTGTAATTTTCCCTCCCACCAGCCCTTTCAGATTTGGTGATTTCTTTTTTGAATTTCATTTACAGCCCTACTTTTTCACCATTCCTGTTGCCATACTTTTTGCCATAACACCTACTATGACTCTGAATTCAGCCATGTGACTTGTTTTGACCAATGGAGCATAACATAGCAGAGGTGAAAATAGCACTTGTATACTCCTACAATCTTTATTGTGCTACCACAAGAAATGCATGCTCAGGCTAGCCAGCTACAAGCTAAAGCCAACAGAGCAGAACTTCACTATCATCCCAGTGGAGTCAGACTGTCATCCACACCAGAAGTCATGACTGGTCAGGTCAGCATAGACTGTAGTGCAGGGACATACACACTCACAAGCTCAGTGAACATGTCTTATGGAGGCCACTGAGGCTTATAATTATTCATTATATAGCATTATTATGGCAATAATGAGGAGTGTTACTGACACAAAAACTGGAAATATGTAACTCTGGTTTGAAGATCAGCAATTCGGTGACAAGAGACAGAGAAATATGAAAATATACAAGAAACCATTGACAATGCTGGGGGACAATGGTTGGCAATCTGCTGAAGATAACTGAAAAATGGTGATCTTTATTATGTAAAATATGTCAAAATCACTATGATAATTTCAAAGACAGAATTTATGCCCGATAAACCTCTTGATCCTGGAATGGATATCTCTAGGAAAAGAAATGAGGAATGACCCCAGAATTAGGATGGAGTCAGGGATATGACAGTGAGGAATACAGTGTGGATTGTTGACAGAAAGATATCTAATTGACCCTCTTGAGTACAAAGGAGTTTCCAGGAACCATCATACCCTGACATACCCCAAAATGCAAGGATTAATTTTAGCAAAAATTACAGTATGTCTCTACCAGAACCATTAACATGGCCTATGGACCTCAAGTAGATAAACAAACAGAAAGCCTGGAGTGGTCCATATGAAACTGAATCAAGAGGTACTATCCCAGTGGTGTAAATGTGAGACTGGCACAGCCTGTGGGAGCACAAAATTTCCTTTACAAAGAGGAGTAGGCTGAGAGACTGCGCAAAAGTATATGTCCAAATATCCTCTTTATGATGACTATTTAAGGTAATAGTCAAGGCACATGGCAGAGAGAACAGTTAAGGGACATTGAGAATGTGGCAGTAAGGAACAAGCCCTGAGAGGAGGCAGGGGTAAGTAAGGAAGCATTATCCAAGTAAGTAGTCTAACACTGTGACAAAGCACAGCCACAAGAGTCTGGTCCCAGAGTCTCATGTATTAATATAATTTTTGATGATTCTGTCACATGAGTGGTATACAGAATTACTTTTTCAGTGAATGATTTTGAAACAGTTTCAAGGAAAAGTATAAATGAATTTCATTTCTTCTATGAATTAACCTTACTTGGGAAAAATTTTATCAATTAAGTAAATAATAAAACCATATCTTATGATTTTAAAATTAACATTTAAGACTCAATGGAGTTCAAAGGAAGAACTTCCACCTTCCTCACTTTCCAAGCCCTGTACCCCCACACCCACCCTCCCTCTGCTGAGAGAATAGTTTTCTAAGACATTAGACTGTGTTCTGTAAATAGCCTGTGGATTTCCTTCTCTGCCAGTCTGTAAGTCAGGTGGCAAACAATTCAGTGACTAAAGGAGGATATTAATTTTCTTTAGGGATATATTATGACACCTCAGATCAACTTTTCATGTCAAGAATCCTGAGCTAACAGTTGCTCAGAAAAGTAGCAGTTAAAAAAAAAAAATCACTCAGTGGATAGTCAAATCCTTAACATTCTATCTGAGAAACAAGTGTATGCCAAACAGCAGGAGGGGAAATGTGTTTGGCCTTTATAATATCTGAAGTGTGTGCATTCTAGAGGCTGTTTTTATAATAAGCTAACCATTCAAGACATGAATGCAATAGCTCATAAAAGCTCCATGAGAGACATTCTATAATGTAATAACTTTCTCAATATTCACTTGTTCTTATGCAAATTTTCCATTTCTCTTCAAAAGGACTATGAAAATCATATAGCCTATGTCTTATGAATGTACCCTAAAAGCCAAAGTAAAAGGTCAACCATTAATAACTGAAAGGTAAATGTAACAATTTGACATGACATCAACCACCAACAGTGGCTAAAGGTATTTCAGATTACAGATGCCCTTTGCAGCTCACTGCAGTATTCTGACTACTTGACTTCCTAAAAAGAAATCACTCCTTGAAGGCTAGATACAATTTGTTTGCATGCCTGTACCTGGAGAAACGTGTCCAATATCAGAAACTGTAGTGGTCACCACTTAAACATGTCTGTACAGAAGACAAATCCAGTAATCATAAGAAGGGAGTATTTAAAAACATGTGAATCTTGCAGATTCTCATTACCAAAGCAGGAATGGGAGGAAGGCCTGTACTCCAGACATTTGAAAATGAGGAAGGACAAGCCATTCACCCTAAGTAAGAATATTTGAAATTGGCATAGATAGAACAAACGGTGCCTTGGTGTTGGGAATGGGTGGTGACATACAGCTGAAGATACCTATACCTCTGAATCACAAATAGTACTTTAAAACATGTTACCCCAAAAAAGTAAAATATCTTTTTGATATGATAAAAATAAAACTTTTTTTAAATGAAAGGTTACAAATTTCTTAGCAAAAAAGGAGTTTCTTTTACAAATTAGTTATATTGTCAAAAAAACATAATGTCTTTAGGATATTTTCCTATCAAGTTATGAATCTTGATATTTTCATATTGAGTCATAAATGTTGAATTAACTACAAAAGAAGAGTGATTAGAACAAACCTTAGCATGACAGAGGGATTTCTGAATGATCCACATAATGACTTAAAATTTTTGTCAGGGAAACACTGTGAAAGACCTGTTAGGGTCCTTCATAGAACTTTTAAAATGCCTACATGCATAATCCCTCTATTCTGTAAGCTCTTCCAGGATCCCATGGCCTATGAAATTCCTCACCATAAATCAGGGAGGGTACCTTGTTGTGTTCATTTAGAGCAATTTTATTTCAGGGAATATAGGACATATTTATGAGAAACACAACACCCTCATAACCTATCATCTCTTCTTTCTCTTTCAATAAGACACCAGCCTATTTCCTATCTCACTGAGGAAAAAAGCTTCAAATCTTTCATCTTTACCCATCTTGAGTTCATATGACTTCTTTCCTTGTAAAAACCTGCTATGATACCTATTTCTGCTTGCCTGCTGGTGGTGAAAGGAATGTTACCGCCACCCTAATCCTCATTCAATCACTACTGAAGAGCCCTCCTATCCATTCTCAGTAATAAGAATCCATCCAATAATCTATAAGAATAGTCCCAGAAGGACTTGAAAACCCAGAACCCTACAATTAACCCAGAATAAATGCTACTTTCTTTGGTTTCGGGAAGAAGAGAAACTAAGTGCACATAAGGAAAATTTCTTCACCATTAGAGAAATAATATTTCCAATTATCCTGATAGAAATATTATAAAAACAGATTATATTCTCATTTGCTTTAAATATGTAAGGTATATTCAGTCTTAACGGAAAAGCAGTAAACTGTGTTATATGTATTTACAGTCTAAAGGAAAAAACAGTTCATTTTCCTTTTCAAGGGAATGTTTTTACAAACTTGTTCTTAAGAATTTTAAGAATCAAACAACAGGGGTTGATTTGATTCTTCCTGTATCCACAAATATAGCTGGTTGTTGTTTCTCAACAACATCTTGTAGTTCCATCTTTCCAAATTCCTTCCAGAACAGGAAGAAAAATATAATTATTACCTTTGACAGAGCTTTTGGTTTTGATAGTTTTGAATCTGAATCTTGAACTTCTTCAGGGATGTGCACCCCAAAAGACCAACCTCCAATCCTAACAACAGAACACATGGTGTTAGTACTTTGATCAGAGAGCACCAGGACCTATCTGGCATCTATTAAGTTTCAAAAAAAATTATTGTACATTAGGGAAAAAGGCACATATGACATTTTGTTTCCCACTCTGAATGAAAGAAGATTGAAGTAAAGCTTCAAATAACCATACTACTCCTTCTCTCAGCAAACAGTTAAGGCAAGGCAATAAAGATATGTCCCCACCCAGCTAATTGAATGCATCCATTCATTTGAAAGACAATGAACATCTTTTATATGCCAGATACTAATCTAAGACTTGGACATAGAAACTTCCACCTTCAAAAAAAAAAAAAAAACAGGTGTCTTGGGACATGTTCACAGATGAAGAAGAAGGCAGCAGAAGAGAGACTAGCAAAGCATACTGGGGGAATGATAGTGCTGGGACATCAAAGAGAAAGAAGAGAGAAGTGAAATACAGGGATGTTCCAGACATCGACTACAGATGTGTGGTCCTGTTGTACTATAGCAAATCTATGCATTTAGGGACTAGAATGTGATGATTTGTTCAATGTCACTCTGATTAAAATAACTGGAAGTACTCACTGCTAAACAACCTCTTGAACCTATGGCTCAAGGAAATTCAGCACAATACAAAAGTTTTCTCAAAAATTGACTCAGTGATGAAAAAGATAAACTCATCATTTGCACCAATATGACAGAGCTGCAAGAGACTACGCTAAAAAAATAAGTCAGAAGGAAAAAGGTAAATATTAAATGGTCTCACTTATATGCAGAATATAGAGAAAACAAACACAGGGTAAGGAAAAAGACAGATCTGTCAAGCTGATCAAAAATATGAGGTTTCCAGGGAGAGAGTGAGTGGGAATGGTCAAAACAGGTGAGGAAAGCACACAAGTGTCTGTGGTGATGGATCACAGGTGTTGTGGTGGTGGGAGAATTATGGGAAGAAATCAAAAGCTATCCAAAAATTAACAATAGTGCAAGAAAAAATGTATTTTATCTAAAAATAAATTCAAAAATAATTTTATTCAAGAGAATTTTTAAGATACCAGTTGTTCACCAGTTCCCATATTGAAAGCTGATTATAGAGGGGATGTAAAAGATCATCATTTCATTAAGCTATGAACTTAACTGCACTTATTTCCTCAACCAGTAAAACAATATAGTTAGCTTCTGGTTCCTGAAGTGAATCTCAGTGGATATGGATTTTCCCAGTACTAAAGAGCTAAAAATTTTATTTTCTTGAACGCACCTTGGTTTTCCATTCGGGATGAGCAAGTACTCCTCCACGCTGAAGGCTGAGAGGTTCAGTAAGGTGTGACCCACACAGTTAGTCAGGTAGGGGGCCCCGGCACTACTGTTTGGACACTTCTGTCATTATTTCAAAGAGACAAAATAAAAATGTATTTATACCCAAAAGCAGGTTTTCTGGGATTACTTTAAACTAGATAATGATTTTTTTTCTAGCTTTCAAGTTACGATAAATCATCATGGCTGCATACATCCCTGATTTTTCAAATATCTTTGAGAGCTACCTACATTTGAGAATTATACCAGAATTTCATTGATGCCTTTACAGTCGATTTCATTTGGAAAGTTCAAATATTTTTTATATGTAATTTTGAGAAGATTTACAAGAACCTGAAGGGAGAAAATGTTCCATTGGGGTGATCTTACATTTGGTATACCTCAAAAGAAGTAACTAGTGGGAAGAAGAGAAGAAAATTCAAGGGAATACACTCATTCCTAAGTAGGAGAAACTAAATGACCTTTTTCTAATGTCTGATTCAAAAGCTGACATAGACTCAGAATCAGAAAATAAGCCCCTAAAAGGTTTGAGGTCAAAATCAACTCCAATATACATAAAATAACTACATAAAATAGCTATTGTAAAGTAGGAGTATTTTACAAATGTTAGATACGCATTAAAAGCTTTTGATAGAAAGGCTTGTAGGAAGGTGCTAAAAAGAATGATAATTTCTATCATTCTAATTTGATTACACACAATAATCTCACCCTCAGGCTGACACAACAACATGCAACAACAATCCCTGCCCCTAGTCCCTCTCTCTAATAATCTCATCACCGATCAAGACATAGTTTTCTAAATTTCTGTTTTGTTTAGTGAAACTCTTAATTTCATCAAGAAATCAAGTTCAAAATATGACCTCAATCTCTTTTTCTAACCTCATATGTTTAGTTTTCCACAGATATACTCTCTTCAGTAAACTGAACAATGATCCCTAAAAGTACAGGGATCATTGAAACCTGTAAGGGCTATCTTCATGCCAAAGACTGTAGATGATATTATATTAGGGATGTTGAGATGGAAAGATTGTCCTAATGGCACTGTCCAGGTAAGCAGAAACAATCAAGTGCATCTTCATAAGAGGGAAAAAGATTGATAAGGGGCATCTACCGATTGGGTGCCACTGTGTCCTTGCTTTAGGATTGAGAATTTTAAGGAGGACATGCTAAAATGTGAGAATGGTCTTGAATAGAATTTCTTTTCAGAAAGGTATGGGGGGTGGGAGAAGTAAAACAGGTTTTTCCCTTTGTAATGTGATAACTCACAAGACTGTACCCTGAAGGCAGGAAACAAAATTGGAAGATATAAATATTGGTTGACAACAAAGAAGGATATTCAGCCATTTTGGGATTCAGCCATTTGGGGAGGAAAGATGGAGGACCTGAGGCCATGAGGAGGGTCTCAGGCCTGGGTTTTGGCCTGTACTTTAACATGGCTTTTAGTAAGCCTAAGTTAAATGTGCCTGCTGAATGCTAAAGAGGTTGGAGATTTGAACTTCGTGTTGGAGTTAGCCTTACTGAATTTGACTTGGATGTTTCTGGAGAGAACCTGTGTGCCAGGCCTGAGAAGAAAATGAACATTGCTGGTTCCTATATTATGAAGTTTTTTCTATTACCTGTAGGAGGACAAGGAAAATGTGAAGGACGCCAAAGGAAGATATTTACTCTTCAATCACAAGTAAATGAATTCTGAAGGTTTGGAGAAGTGGTGAGGCTAACAGTACTAAAGAACTAAGGGTTTTGGCCCATCTGGGAAAAGAACATTGGACAATGTTGAGAAAAGTTTTGGACAATGTTGGAGTAATCGGAGTATTTTTTAAATGCTTCTTTCTGTAGTAAATAGGAATTCATTTTGTTTAGTAATAAATTAGTCTGCACTAGAAGAGTCTTGTTCTGACTTGAATTTTTAGTGAAAAGTCTGGGGATGGCAGAAAGAACCCACAAATTGAATGTCTTTAAGCTCAAAGGGTAAATTGAGGCAAGTTAGTAATATGTAAACTGCAGTTTCTGAGTTTTTATTTTCCTGGTTTGGGAGAAAGGGAGAGCTGAGAAAAGCTGCTGGCAAGCAGCAGGGAATTCCAAATAACAAAAGGAAAGGAGTAGGTGAAAATGCAAGGTGGTCTGTGGAGGCATTTACCTGCAGGAGGTCTAGGATTTGAATCTGCCTGGGTGAAGCAGGCAGAGGATCTGAGTTTAAGTTAAAAGGCCTCCTTTTACCTGACAATTCAGAAAGGTTAGACTAAGGGAAGGTAATGTAATTAGAGGGGCCAAGGAGGGGAAATGTAATCACAAGGAACAGATTAAGCCAACAAAAACTGAACAAGACAATACACGCTCTCCTGGCCTCTCCAGAGAGGACATATGATTTGATCTCCATGATACTGATTTCAGAAATGTGCAAAGCTGAGAATAAATCGATGTTGTTTTAAGTCACTCAGTTTGCAACAATTTGTTATAGCAGTAACTAGAAGTAAATACATCTTCCAGTCATTCTATATAAAGCTACTCTCTATCTTGATTATAAGTTTTTGGTCCTATTTTGTTGTTACTCAAAGTGATTTGAATGATAGGGGGTGCCTAGCCCCCTGGTGTTACTGTCTTCTGTTTAAGATTGCAAATTTTAAGGAGCATATGCTAAAATGTGAGAATGGCCTTGATTAGAATTTCTTTTCAGAAAGATACAAGGGGGACAAAAAAGTAAAACAAGTTTGTTTGTTTGTTTGTTTTTGTAATGTGATAACTCAGGAGCTGTTTCTGGAAGGTGGGAAAATAGAAATAAGGATATATAGTGTTGGAACAAAAAAGAGATTTAGATTTTGATTTGGATTCTGCCATTTTGTGGGATGAAAATGTGAGCCATGTGAACTTGGCCATGTAGCCAAGGCCTGCGGCCTGCAGCCTTTGGCTGGCCTGGACTAGGAGTGTGTCCATTAAAGGAAATTAAGGAGTTTGGAGATTTGAACGACGTGTTGGAGTTTGTTTTGCTGAGTTTGACTTGTGTCTGGGAGAGGCCCTGTGAAAGTCACGCCTGAAAAGAAAGTGAACTTTTCTGGTTACGGTACTATAGAGTTTCTTTCTTTCTACTACCTGGAGGAGGATAAGGAGAAGATGGCATGCAAGAGTTGGAGCAAACCAAAGGAAGATGTCTTAGAGCATGTGGAGATAAACTCTGACTGACTGATGTTGGTGAGATGATCAGGACTGAGAGACCGAGGATTTTTAAACAACCTGGGGAAAGGACTTTGGACAATGTTGAGAAAGGTTTTGGACAATGTTAAAGTAATTGGGAGTTTTACTTAGATGTTTCTTTTTGTAGTAATTAGAAAATCACTTTGTTTAGTAATAAATTAGTCTGTACTCTGAGAGTCTTGCTTTGGCTTGGGATTTTGGTGAGAAGGCTGGGAATGGTGGAAAGAACCCAAGGAAGTTTAAAAGAGGGTAAATTGTGGCAAACTAGTCTAAAGTTTAAACTGTTTCTAAGTTTTTATTTTTTAGGTCTGAGAGAGGGAGAAAGAACTGAGAGAAGCTTGTAGCTGATTATTGCATACCAGTAGTAGGTAAACAGTAAAAACGCTAATTAACCACTTGAAGCCTGCTTCCTAAGAAAAAACAGGCAGAGGTGTTTTAAGTTTAAGTCAAGTCTTTTTTTTTTCTTTTAACCCTGTTTCACTAAGGTTGTTTAAACACACAAGTATATGAAAATGTCCAACATCACTTACAACAAGGAAAATGCACACAAAATCAAAATGGGTTATCTCACCTTGTAGAGGATGGTCTAAATAAGAAAGAACTGAAACAACAGAAGATAATGAAAATGTGGAGGAAAAGGTCACTTAACCATTGTTGGGAATGCAATTTGGTACAGCTCTATGAAAAAAGCTAGACAATACCTTAAAAAATTAAAAAGAAAATGCCACATTATCCAGCAATGCTACTAAAAGGTATTTACCCAAAGAATATGAAAAGTTTAATTCATAATAGCCAGTTTGTGAAGCTGACCTAAGTACCCAGTGACAGATGATGGAATCAAGAAATTGTGGAATATATGCCCAATGAAATACTACTTGGTTATTTATTTAGAAGATTAAACTTTTCCTTTAGAACAAAATAGATGGATCTTGAGGTGATCATTCCAAGTGAAATTGAAATTGGGTAAAAAGAAAAAAAAAGGTTTTGTGCTCTGAACTTAAACACTTGTGCCTGCTTCTCCCTAGGAAGCAGACTACAATTAGTTCATTAGCATTTTCACTGTTCACCTACAAATGGTATGCAAAAATCAGCCACCAGCTTCTCTCAACTCTCTTCCCCTCTTACAGACCTGAAAAGATAAACTTCAAAACACAGTTTACTTTAGACCAGTTTGCTTCAATTTACCCTCTTTTAAACTTGGTGGGTTCTTTCCACCATCCCCAGTATTCTCAACCAAAATCTCAAGTCAAAGCAAGACTCTCAGAGTGTAGACTAATTTATTTCTAACAAAGTGATTTCCTAATTACTAAAAAGAAACGTGTAAGTAAAACTCCAATTACTTTAACATTGACAAAACCTTTTTCAACATTGTCCAAAGCCCTTCCCCAGATTGCCTAAAAATCCTCTGTCTCTCAGTCCTGATAATCTCACCAATGTCCAGTCAGTCAGAGTTCATCTCCAAATGCTTGAAGACATCTTCCTTTGGTGTGCTCCTTTGACGGGCTCCTTTGGCGTGCTACAGCTCCTCCATGCCATCTTCTTGTCATCCTCCTCCAGGTAGTAGAAGAAACTTCATGGTACTGGACCCAGCAAAGTTCACTTTCTTTTCAGGTCTAACTTTTGCAGGGCCTCTTCCAGACACAAGTTAAACTCAGCGAAACAAACTTCAACATGGAGTTCAAATCTGCAAACTCCTTAACTGCCTTTAGCTCACATGCTGCTAGCCTGGGCCAGCCAAAGGCTGCAGGTCCCAGGCCTTGATCATATGGCCAAGCTCACATAGCTCACATTTTCATCCTACAAAATGGCCAGTCTCCATCCCAATCATAATTTGAATCTCCATCAAATCCCCATTTGTTGTTTCAAAACCCTTTATATATCCTTATTTCCTGCCTTCCAGGAACAGCTATTGAATTATCACTTTACAAAGAAAAAACTTGTTTTACTTCTTCCTTCCCCTTGTATCTTTCTGAAAGAAAATTTTAATTCAGGCCATTCTATCTTCCTTGAAATTTGCATATATTCCTTGAAATCTGAATCTTAAACAGGAGACAATAACACCCAGAGGGGATGGTGCCCACCTATCAAAATGAGTTGGAATGTGAAGGACAGTTATTGGATGGTTTCATTATATGTGGAATATAAATAACCAAAGAAAACAAACTGACAAAGCACAACAAAAATAACTCTTAGTCTGAAAAATAGAGTGGTTATACAAGGGGAAGAAGACAGAAGGAAAGAGGAGAGAAGAGGAAGAAACAGCTAGGTGATCTGCATAGGAATTCTGGTAGTGGATAAGTAAAGCATGTGCGTGCATGTCACTGTGAAATGCACACCCCAAGTGACACAGTTATCTAAGCAACTGACAAAACAATGAATGTGAGAATGTAAACAAAAGGACATGGATATGTTCTTACACAACTACAGCTCTCCCTGTACATACAAAGTTAAGGGGAGAGAAATACTTTGCCTTCTGACAACTCATAGTTGATTGAGCTCAACAAGTCTACTAGAGGCCAGAGAACAGAGCTTAAAGGCATGCTTTCCTTCCTTCCCCCCACGTCTCCTCCCAACCAGGTTTGCAGAACACTCATTCCCTAAGAAGTCTATAAAGTCCATTTCAATTTCCTAAGATACTCTTAATTCTAATCTGTGGGGCAGCATCTCTGTGTGTCTCAAATAACACAGGTTCACAAAAAAAGGATTCTTTAGTCAAATAATTTGGAGAAAATGCCTCATCTTTACTACTGTATTGTCACTTTACCAAACATTACCACATTAATAGCCTCTTAGTAGAAATATAATAGAGATTTCTTTAATATGACCTTATCCAGCATTACTGAAACTTATAGGGATATAAATTTCTTCCATGGGAAGTCTTTTTTTTCCATAAATATATATTACTGAAATTTTTAATTTCATATAAGTTGAAGTGAATTTAGGAATATTGACATTGACCATTCTGCTATTTACTCAAATCACTCCTTGTTATTGATAGTCAATCGAATTCCAATAAATGTGAGGTAGCATATAATAAAAGGCACTAGTATAATAGACTGGTGACATCAAAACTATAGAATAAGAGCATGAAGTGGAAACTTGGAGGTTTTATGAGTAAATGTGAAACAAATAAGATAGAGAAGAAACGAATCATTGTGTTACAAGAGGGGAAAAAAAGGTTGGTCAGAAGAACCAAATACAAATGAGTTTATTGACAGCTTAAGAGCCTCCGGGAACAGAAGTGGGATCATCAAGACTTTTCTGTAAGGCCCTGGAGTGTCATTTGTAGTTTTCATTGTTCTTACTGATGTTGCTACACTTTGCCTAAGAGAAAAAACTCATTTCACTTAAGAGGAATGAATACCCTAGACTAATAAATTGAAAGACCCTATAAATAGGTTTTTCATGTTTCCTCAACACATTTTCAATTAATTTAAATTAAAAAGTTTGCTTTTTTTTCTTGTAAGCTTTCTGATTGTAGTTAATAGGTATCTATCTTTATATCAGTACCTTTTGAGAGTTACTTTGAGATGATTCTTCAGTTTTCTAAATAAAATTTAATTTGTTCTTCCTAGTGATCCACATTTTCATAGTGAAATACTGTCTTCCATGTGGTTTTGCATGAGTTTGCAATAGATACAAAGGTGAACTATTATCTACTTATATTGTAACTATTACAATATATCATCTATACTATAGATGATATATAAATGTGGGGAACATATAAAACACTATCCCTACACAGGTCTCCCAGGCCACCTTAGAAGTGTGAGATCCAATGCAAACCAGAGAACGAAATAGGCAAGACAACAAAACAACCATGTCAACTAAGATACTTCAATTTATTTTAAGTCATTCTTAAAATTTTGTGTGGCAGTTGGAATTTGAACTCTGATGCTTTAAGTTTGTAACTTTTAGAACCGGACTCTGTATGATAATCTCAAGTTGTCTTAAGTTTGTGACAGTTAGATTTTGGAATGTTAAGTTTGTGGCAGTTTAACTTCTGAACTTGATAGATAATTTGAGAATGTAAGCACACCTCCTTCTGTGATAAGCACACACAGGGTGGTTCACAAACCACTTACTTGATAAGCAGACAATGTCTAAAAACCTTTTCTTAGAAATTGTATTCTGTGTAAGCTTAATGTAGGTTTTTTAAATTATAAAATTGTAAGGATGTGTGATAAGTAGTTATGATGTAAGAAGAGTACATAATTCAGTCGCCAGCAACCAATACAAAAGGAGTTAAAAAACTTGAGGGCAATTCTCACTTTTGCTCTCTCACTCTGTTGTTTTTCCACTCCCTCCCTCCTCAGAACCTATCTCTGGTTGTGCCAAAGTCACAGAAAAAAAAAAAAAAGATGTCCTTCAGTCTCCTTGGCACAGGATCTTCATTCAGAAGATCCAGTCATTGTAAAAGGCTTTTCCGAACCTAAAAGAGTAACTTGGTCTGCTGCTGTTTACTACAGCCTGATCCCCATTTTTTCACTGCTGTCTGCCTCCCGCTGGGCTGACACCACAAAAGAACCAGGAGCAGGTTCTACTGACATAACAGTCACATTCTACTGACATAACAGTCGATTAATTCATTTTTCCTGTGTTGTGGTTGTAGGTGTAAAGCCTACTCTGGCTTTACAGATGATGGTATAAAGCTTAGAAGTGGTAATAGCTGAAGGGTTTGCTGGTAATTAAATTTGTAAAGACTTTATTAAAACGTATTGCAGTTAATTATCACCTTATGTTGCTCATGACATAATATGTAACAAATAATATATAACTTATAATAACTATTATTTACTTATAACTGTTATCTACTTACATTAACTACTTAACTTTTAATATCTAGCTTTTACAATCCAGATAATAGTACGACAGGAACCTTGAGGCCTCCCTGCTTGAAATTTTGGGAAATTTCCTCCCAAAAGGACAATTATAGCTTCCTCATCATTAATGGAGGCATTCATTTTTTTCATAAATATCATCAGGGATCTCATGGATGTGAACAATTGGAGTGATACTGAATAGATGAATGACTATGGCTTCCATCTGACATCTGTGTTGTTTAAATGTTTACCACTATGCTATCAAACTTGTCCAAGAAATCACTAATGAAGAAAACCAAAAGGTCAGAGACTCATTTGGTTAACAAAAGTAAAGAGTTTATAGATCAAATGAATTCATTTTGTTTTTTGAAGTTTACATTTTAAAATGTGAAGGAAAAGCACTGGAATTCTTACCAGACAACCACAAGAGTCCTGGGTGTCTGAGTGAGGAAAGGAATCTATGTGCCAACATGAAGAATTCTCCCTACAAAAACAAAAGAGAATCAGCATGATCTGTACAATGACAAAGCTATTTTATTTCCATGAAAGAGAGTTCCATCAAACTAGAACAGAGTTCACAAGATAATCATCTCCTACTGTAGAAGGCACAGCTCTTAACATTTATTTTCACAGCTTGAGTTGTTAATCTGATGACACTGTTTTATTACAATGACAATATTTCCATTACATTAAATGATGCTTACTTGGGTAGCTATACTGAAATCACTAGCAGGTACTGAGACTTCCACAGGGGGTCTGGGGCTTTCTATGGATCCTGAAGCTCTTAGTTCCC